>JAUCBJ010005242.1:0-30069 GCA_032718475.1 Nemertoderma westbladi
TCTGACAAGTATCTAATTTTTTACATGTAAGCTTGGAAAAATATTGTAAAATTTTATATTTGAAAAATCCCCCCAAATACAGAACATTATTGGCGGGAACGTTTGAAACTCTCATAACTTCAAAGTTGATTTTCTCAAAACTTTTTTAATATTTGGTCATAAGATCGGCTAATTTAGCTAATTCAGCTAATCGGCTAATTTTCAAAACTTATTCTTGACAATTCGTTATTGGATTTGAAATTTGTGTTCAGTGTTCGATTCAGCATAAAAATGTTTATTTGAATCATTAACACTTTGACTGTCTTTGACGCACCGATGCGGTGCGTCAAATGGTAGTCAATAGATTGTGTCATGACGCATATATCCGGCATTGATTCAAACTGTGATGTAGAGGAAATGGTAGGTGATTTGTTAAAATTTGTTGTGCCACCTAGTGAACAGATTCCAAATTCATTTTGTGACATTATCCACGACGCATATATGCGTCAAATGACCACTGCACAATGTCTAAAAAAATATAAAAAATATACCGAAATTCAGAATTTGGAGGCAACTAGATAGCTTTGTAATTGTGTCAGAATATGAAATCTATAATAAAGTTTTGGTGAGTGTAAAACAGAAAACACCCGGCACAACCCAAAGGCTCTTCTCTCTTGGCTATTACATGTAAAACAGGGATGTCGCCACACTAACTCCCAAGGGAGTACACTCCATAACTACCCAATACTCTTTTACTCCCCAAATAGAAGCCTGGTTTCCATTTTTCCTCTGGCATTGCACGGACACTATAACCTTGCCTCAACCCAGCACCACCCTGCAGACATACCAACCTTGCCTCCACCCAGCACCACCCTGCAGACACACCAACCTTGCCTCCACCCAGCACCACCCTGCAGACATACCAACCTTGCCTCCACCCAGCACCACCCTGCAGACACACCAACATTGCCTCCACCCAGCACCACCCTGCAGACACACCAACCTCGCTTCCACCCTGCAGTCACACCAACCTTGCCTCCACCCAGCACCACCCTGTAGACACACCAACCTCGGTTCCACCCTGCAGTCACACCAACCTTGCGTCCACCCAGCACCACCATGCAGTGTGGAATTTCTACAGCCTTTATTCGCATTTACTCCTGCTCTACTGGAATGCACCAACTGCAATGGCGCATATTTGCGTCACTGACTCATTTGTAGGTTGTCTGTGACGCATATATGCGTCACGATTAAATTTTTTTTACACATATACACAACCTATTTTATGGTTTTATAGCACTCAAAGTGAATGAAATCCCCATAATTTATAAATATTAGCGTGACAATTTGCGAGATTCCACACATATAAAGTGATAGTCAAAGTGTTAAAAAAACAAATTTATTTTTTGTAACTGTCAGTTGGTTTCTTGATCAAACTACCTCACATACGTATGTTAAGATTGTTTAATTTCATTCACTTTGATTAGAATTGCTAATTTTGAGTCTGCCCCCCCCCCCCCCCCCTCCCCTTGTGAAATCCTGGATACGCCACTGCTGTACAACACCATATCAGATTCATCTGAAATTTGGTAAGAGTGTCCTGCCCATTGTATGGGTACTGCTGATGACAACCTGCCTACACTGAATACTGCCTACACTAATATACCAGTAAGTAGTCTAGTTCAGTTCAGTAGTTTTGGCTGAGCATGGCTCCGCCAACACCGGGCGATGCTGAGGACAAAGGTAAAAGAGACAGAGCAGTAAAGGATACTCCAATCTATTGACGACGTAAGAGCATTTTCTTATCAATATAAAGTTTGCGTTGCAAGCATTTGAAATATGCAACAATATCTGAATTTCGTTATGAAGCAGCTGAGATATAGGCGTTCAATGATTGCAAGAATTATCGTTCACTGCAGGCCATTTATTCTATTTAATAAATACACAAAATTCTAGAACGTGTTATTCATTTTATGAGTAGGTTTGGTGGGCAACAGAGGTATTCCTATACAATATTTATATTGCGTAGCTATTCATACATAAACAAAATGTTCAGGAACATTTTATATTTTTTTAATAGAATAAGTGGACTTCTGCGAACGACACTTCTTGCAATATTTGAACGCATTCATAATCTCAGCTGTTTCTCTACGAAATTCAGATATTGTTACATATTTCAAATCCTTGTTATGCAAGCTTTCTATTGATATGAAAAAATACGACTAATTTGAAGAATGTCCACGATACGGTGGGTGTGATTTACGCAAATTTAAGGCCGTAAATGTAAGGCCTGTTCACGATGCGTTCAAAATGGGACGCAAAACCACCGTGCTGTCACCGAGAAGTGTTTAGCTAGTGAACAGCTATACACGAGCTGTGAACAGCTAGTGTAAACAGCTGTGAACAGTTGATCTAGAAGTCAACTGCTCACAGATGTGAACATCTAAAGATCACAGCTATACAGTGAACTTTTCACGAGAAAATCTAAATTTAGATTTCTAATAGCCATCAACGGTGAGTTAACTAATTGTGTTTCAAATTTCAATTAATATGATGAAGATTTGTAGAAAAATATGGAGGGTAGGGGTGTCCGGTCCGTGTCATAAGTACATAACTAGCAAAGTGAAATGTAAATTAATCCCGTTAACATAATTACGCCCTTATTTTATTAGAGCGAATCTACGACTTTTAATATTATGTAACCAATGGATAACAAATTCTAGAATTTAATCTTAATATTTAGTTTTTTATTTTATATTATTAGTTTTGGTCACAATAAGCAAACAGTTTTGATTTGTAAAATAACTAGATACCATTAATTAGGAAACGTAAAGAATCATGCGTGGAATGGCGGAGATTGATAGTGACGATGGCGTGTTGGGTGAAGATGGTTTGTCGATTTCGAACTTGGAGGCCGCTGATGGAAAGAAGGATCGGGAAAGTAGGTCTACCAGTCGGAGAGACATGGAGAAAAGGAGACGGAGGAAGCGAATGGGAAGTAAGAAAGGAAAGGGAAAGAAGAAGGGAAAGATGAGCAGATCAAGGAGTCGCCGAGGTAAAGGGAGTAGATCAAGGAGTCGCCGAGGTAAAGGGAGTAGATCAAGGAGTCGTGGAGGAAAGGGGAAGAAGAAAGGGAAGATAGGAAGATCGAAGGGCCGCGGGAAGAAAAGAGCGGGAAAGTCGAGATCGAATCAATTCGATGTGAAAGCTGGATGGGAGATGTTGATGAGAGGAAAATAATCATTTGGAATGTCATTACTTTAGGAAAATATGACTGTTTGTTTACTTTGTAGGTTTATTTTCAATAACATGTTAAGAAATGAGTTTCAATTTCACGGAAATATATCATCAATTATTCTTATTTATTTATTTATTTATTATACTTATTTTGAGATTAAAAAGTTATAACTAAGAGAGCACTATATTTTTAAAAGTCAAAAAATGTACCCGGGGATATCACAATAAGTTATTTATTATTTGTATCTACTTTCACAAGTCCCTAAAAGGTGCCACCCTGCTCCCTAGCCCGGGAAATTCAAATGATAGAAACACGCAGTAAATTGATATATTTTTGATTAAATTAATTAATTAAGACAATGCATGACCACCTTAACAGTGTTCGCTTCTTACTGTCTTGGATTTACTAGACAAAGGTTATTGATACATAATAGATACCGGTATGCTGAGATAAATTTATAATATTACGACTTCAATATAATGAGGAAATGATAGCATGTCAGTCAGTCAGTCAGTCACGTCAGTCAGTCAGTCAGTCAGTCAGTCAGTCAGTCAGTCAGTCAGTCAGTCAGTCAGTCAGTCAGTCAGTCAGTCAGTCAGTCAGTCAGTCAGTCAGTCAGTCAGTCAGTCAGTCAGTCAGTCAGTCAGTCAGTCAGTCAGTCAGTCAGTCAGTCAGTCAGTCAGTCAGTCAGTCAGTCAGTCAGTCAGTCAGTCAGTCAGTCAGTCAGTCAGTCAGTCAGTCAGTCAGTCAGTCAGTCAGTCAGTCAGTCAGTCAGTCAGTCAGTCAGTCAGTCAGTCAGTCAGTCAGTCAGTCAGTCAGTCAGTCAGTCAGTCAGTCAGTCAGTCAGTCAGTCAGTCAGTCAGTCAGTCAGTCAGTCAGTCAGTCAGTCAGTCAGTCAGTCAGTCAGTCAGTCAGTCAGTCAGTCAGTCAGTCAGTCAGTCAGTCAGTCAGTCAGTCAGTCAGTCAGTCAGTCAGTCAGTCAGTCAGTCAGTCAGTCAGTCAGTCAGTCAGTCAGTCAGTCAGTCAGTCAGTCAGTCAGTCAGTCAGTCAGTCAGTCAGTCAGTCAGTCAGTCAGTCAGTCAGTCAGTCAGTCAGTCAGTCAGTCAGTCAGTCAGTCAGTCAGTCAGTCAGTCAGTCAGTCAGTCAGTCAGTCAGTCAGTCAGTCAGTCAGTCAGTCAGTCAGTCAGTCAGTCAGTCAGTCAGTCAGTCAGTCAGTCAGTCAGTCAGTCAGTCAGTCAGTCAGTCAGTCAGTCAGTCAGTCAGTCAGTCAGTCAGTCAGTCAAGCAGTCAGTCAGTCAGTGTTATATATCCTGAGATTTTTACAGCAAGTATCCTTGAGATTTTTACAGTAAGTATCCTGCTGACAAGCGGGCTCCTAATAAAACTGACGTTTGGAATGAAATCAGAGACCAGGAAAACCCCCATAACATAATTATTAACAAACAGTTTCACATTTTGAAATCCTCAGAAAAATCTGCATCAGGAGGGATTGAAAATGAAATATCGATTTTGGTGAAGGTGAAGGAAGAGGAGAACAGGTTAACGAGGAAGGTGAAGGAAGAGGAGAACAGGTTAACGAGGAAGGAGAAGGAAGAGGCCCAATGACCAGAGAATCAAGGAAATAATGTTCATAAAGAGGAGAACAGGTTAACGAGGAAGGCGAAGGAAGAGGCCCAACGACCAGAGAATCAAGGAAAGAAAGTTTGGAAAGAGGAGAACAGGAATCCGAGCCCAGGCATCCGAGAGATATAACAGGAGGAAACACAGTATATACCCAATATTTTGCCTCGATCGCATAGCCCCACTCCGACTGGAGGATACAATGGCAGGTGGACAAACAGCAATTTTGTCAGACCTCAACCAACACGACTATCTGAACCAAGAGTTCGGGTTCCTTTTCAACGTGACTTTAACCAAAATGGGCCTGCACGGCACCAGCAAAATGGAAGGTATTTTATCCCAAGCTATCAACCTAGACACCATCTTCCATATAATGAAGGACTAATGGATGTTAACTACTGGTTAAGGTATGAACAGCGGCAAAACTTGCCACGACCAACACCCATTCGTTTCTCAGGAGACCCTACTGAATGGTTGAGTTTCAAGCAACGTTTTACACAACAAGTTCATTATTCTAGTCTGACAGCTGAAGAAAAGCTTGTACAATTGCTACAGTACTTGGAAGGTCCTCCACTTGCTTTGATTCGCCACTATGAAGGAGCAGGGGAAGCTGGATATGCTGCTGCTTGGAACGAAATCGAACATAGGTAGGGGAATCCTGTACGCCTTATAAACGACTCTATACGCAATCTGATGGAAACGGCTCGTATATCGTGTATCGAACAGTAACAATGCTGTCGATGCTACAAAGACCATATGAACTCAACATACCACAAAATGTGGAAGCGAGCAAGATTCCTCTAAAGTTTCACGAAAGGTGGGTGCGCGAAGTTGACAAGAAATAAGAGATGGGAATATATCCCACTATGCTTGAGTTTGCAGAATGGTTACGTAGGGAGGCCAGAGTTGCTAACTCAGCTGCCTCGAAGTCATATAGAGTGAAATTGAATACAACAAAGAACTGGGAAAATCTAGTAAAGCAGTACCAGTAAAGCCAATAGAGAATAATAAGAAATTCTCTATAATGGCCACAGAAGTAACTGGAGATACTATGGGAACACCACGTAATGCATTGAAAAGAATACAGTATAAATGCATTCTTTGTAAATCACAGGAACATCATCTACATGATTGTCCTATCCATTCCGTGAAAACACCAGACGAACGCAAAAGTATAATAGCAAAAGATGGTAGATGCTTCCGGTGCTTGTCAGGCGGCCATGGTGTCAAAAGTTGTAAGTGGAATTGGGGTTTCCCAAAATGTGGAAGTGTCAAACATCATGGTTTTATCCATGGAGCAGGTGGGAGTGACAAATTGCATGGTTTAGCATCAAAGAAGGTCAATTTTGCAGAGTGTCAGATTAAAGAATGCGAAGGGGACAATGGTGACTGTGATACTGAATCTGTAGAAGAAGATTGTAGAGATGAAGAAGAAACTGAAATAGGTAGTTTCACAGCCATCTTAAATTGTCGGTATCAAGAGAGCATTTTTTTGAGAATCGTTCCAGTAAGATTGATAAGCAGACATGGTGTCTCTGTATCAACATTAGCGCTTCTGGATATATATATATATAGCGCCTCTGAAGCAACTTTCCTGGATCAAAGGATAAAGGATTGTCTACAATTGTATGGCACATCACAAATAGTTAATGTCAAGACTGTCAGCAATCCAAGTGGACATAAGATCAATCTGACCAAAGTGGCAATAATCGCACAGTCTATCGACTGCTCTTATTCTATACACATGTCCAGTGTATATGTTGTTCCTCGATTAGATATTTCTTGTAATAAAGATCAGCGAGAAAAATGGCAGTCCTTGAAAACACTTACTGGGATATCTTTTGAAGGATTTGGTGTGGAAATACCAACAGTTAGTCTTTTGATAGGACAAGACAACAGTTCTTGTTTGAGGGAATCTGCATCAGTATATCCTATTGAATCTGATCACTATCCACACGTCATTCAAACTGTTTTTGGCTGGACAATTGAACCACCTGCACAAGCAGGCTATGACTCCCATGATGATTTGTGTAGAGTGAATGCCATTATTGTTGACTTTCTCATCCTTGATCCGATGGACACAAATAAGCTGGCAGATGAACTATTGGAGAAATACTTCCATTTAGAAACATCAGGTTTGACATCATGTATGCAAGGACAATCTATCGAAGACAGAAAGTCTCTTGAGATTCTGGAGAAGTCTGTAGAAAAGCTTAGTAACAACCATTACCAAGCAGGCCTTCTATGGCATGATAAATCTGTCACTCTAATTAACAATAGATCACTAGCAGAAAAACGGCTGAGGCAGTTAAAAAACAGACTTAGAAGGAATCCTGTGGTTCATGAGCTTTACCAGAAAAAACCAGGAAAAACTGAATATCGACAATACCATAATTGGTGTACTGCTGAAATTCTGACAGGATAAAATTGCATTTATGGCTGACATAGCCGAAATGTTCCACCAAGTTCATACTACCAAAGAAGACTCTCATTTAATCCGAATACTATGGTACATGGGGGATACAGACCCAGGACATGGTGTTGGTAATGGTAGTGTTTCCCTTTGGAATCCGACCTGCTCCCTGCACTGCCACCTTTACCTTGAGAAAGTGTGCACATGATAACATTGACAAATTTCCAATTGATGTTATACGTACCATTGAAAGAAATTTCTATGTTGATGACTTCTTGAAGTCTGTGAAATCACCCAATGAGGCAATCACATTGGCCAAGCAGCTAATTGAATGCCTCAAACTTGGTGGGTGTCAATTAACTAAATTTAGTAGCAATGACTCAAAACTCATGGCATCCTTACCACTGGACAAGAGAGCAGAGAACAATGTTAACCTCGACTTGGAAGGCCTACCTATAACTAGGGCACTTGGAATTTATTGGAATATAAAGACAGACTCAATGAGTTTTAATATTGAGCTGAAACCAAGACCTTTAACAAAGCGTGGATGTTTATCCGTGCTGAATTCGATCTCTGATCCCTTGAGATTTATTGGACCAGTGACTCTTGTAGGAAAATTAATACTGAAAGAGATTTGGGAAGAAGGGCTAGATTGGGATAAACCTTTGACTTCTAAGCTGTCGAAAAAGTGGGAAAACTGGGTTCAACAATTGCACAAGCTAGCTGATTTACATATCCCCCGACATTACTTTGATGTCCAGTCGGACAAAGATGTTTATGAGCTTCATACATTCTGTGATGCTTCGAATAGCAGATATGGTGCAGTTGTTTACCTTCGGAAATATTGGCAGCAAGATGAGGAATGGAAAGTAGAATCTACCTTATTAATACCAAAGAATAGAACATCTCCAGCAGTACCAGTTACTATCCCTAGGTTGGAGTTACTCGCAGCTCTAATGGGCGTTAGACTGCACATGCACAACCATATTCAAGAAGAATTAGAGGTTCATATCAATGACTCACACTTTTGGACTGATTCACAAACAGTCTTGCAATATCTATCTAACCCGTCAAGGAGATTCAAGATTTATGTTGCAACTCGTGTCTTTGAAATTCAGCAAAGCACTAGCGTAGAACAGTGGCATCACTGTCTTGGTAAGGATAACCCAGCCGATTAATTGAGTCGTGGTCTGACTGTTGAAAAGATGTTGAAGTATAATCGCTGGTTCCATGGGCCCCCATCTTTGAAGGAAATACAAAATTGGTACAATGCTTCTCTCTCTGGAATTATAGCTAACACTGGCTTGACTATGACATCAATGAGTTGCCAGGTGAGACCTTTAGTGGACAATATATGCCAACTTCCAATTGACAAGCTGATTGATCATTTCTCATCATGGAACAAGGTTGTTAAATCAGTTGCTTGGTTTCTTCGAGTTAAAGTCTACTTGAAGTTAAAGGTATCTGGACTTGCCAATCAGGCATGTTATGAACGGCTACAAGTCCATGAGGTAGATAGTGCTGAGGAAATAGTAATATAACATGTTCAGCAGGTGAACCTTGTTCCTGAATTATCACACCTTCATAAGGGAGATTTGGTGAACAGTAACAGTCCACTCTTTCGTTTAAATCCATTCCTGGATGAAAAGGGAATCATTAGGCAAGGATCTGGTTTATCTGAGTCTTGTCTACCGTATAGTACTAAGTTTCCAATAATCCTTCCAAAGGATGTACATATGTCACGAATCATTATTCGCCATGTACATCAGACTATTGCTCATCGAGGTGTTGATCATGTCTTGGCAGAATTACGAAAACGCTTTCAGGTGATCAGCGATAGGAAAATGTATGTGATGTATAAGATCATGTGTGACATGTAAACGACTAAATGCTATTAGAGCAAAACAGATTATGGCCCCTTTGCCATATGCACCCCCTTTCACAGTGGTGGGAGTAGATTATTTTGGACCAGTTTTTGTAGAAAGTGGTATAAAATCAATGAAACACTGGGGAGTAGTGTTTATTTGCCTGAAGACCCTCGCAGTTTATTTGGATCTTGTTGATTCTGCAAATGCAAGTTCGTCTTGCAAGTTCGTTAACTAATGTAGTTCGTCGGTTGATCAGTCACCATGGTGCTGTACAACAGATTTTGTCAGATAATGGCACAAGTTTCACTGGTGCTAATTCCGAACTTCGTAAATTGGCTGAGAAATTGAAAGATACAAAATCTGGTGGAATCTGGTGGAAATCTGATGGTCGCTAAACTAATTCAGTGGAAGTTCCAACCACCCTTAGCCCCTCATATGTCGGGAGTTTGGGAAAGGATGGTTCGTTCCGTGAAACGAGCTGCAGCAGCTATTTTAGGGCAATCATCCTTCACACACGATGTTCTGAGAACAACATTATGTGAAGTTGAGAACATTATAAACAGTCGTCCTATTTGCCCTATCTCAGATGATCCTGAAAGCTTGGATCCTCTTACCCCTGCCCATTTTCTTCTCCAGAATCCAATTGATAAACTTCCCAAGATGGAATTTGCAGATTGTGATTTATTCTCCCGTAAGACTTGGAGAGTTGCCCAGGCACTAACAAAGCGATTCAAGAAGAGGTGGTTGGAAGAGTTTCTTTCAACTTTAAAACAGAGACAAAAGTGGTGGAAACCGAAACGAGATTTCCTTAAAGGGGATTTAGTTGTAATGGTGGATATGACAAAATCCAAGGTAGAATGGCAAATGGGTCGTGTTGCAGAGGTATTTCCTGGTAGTGATGAGCATGTGAGAGTTGTTGACATACAAACGAATGAAAGAAAATTGTTTAGACGCCCAGTAAGCAAGATTTGTTTACTGGATGAGGCTCAGTAAATTAAGAATCACTAACTTTATAATTCTATTGTGTTATAAGAAATTGATAAGACATAAATTTAGTTTGACATCTAAGTCGTATTTGTATGAATTATCTACTTACCATAATAGGCAATTACTGTAGCTTGCCTGATATATTATAATTGAAAGTATTTTCGATATGATGGATAGTGAACCAAGAAGTACCCTATTACGTTTTCGACCGATACAGATGGGCCCAGCACCAGATGAGATAGTTAGATTCCCCACTGAAGGACATTTACAGAATCAGAAGGCCGAGAGACACCAGTTGATCTCTGCTGGTACTAGACAACGAAAACGTAGGAGGATGTACAACCCTACAGGAGAACACATTCCAGATGCTTTGCCCAGCCCAAAATGGCATAAATTATGGTGCCATGACGTTACTACGTTAATGGAAAGCCCTCCACCAAGTCCAGGAACACCGTTACGGGATGAAGTAAACACTAACCCTCTCTATCCAGTAAGAGTTTGCCTGTTCCACCCAATCAAGTTAAGAGTTCGCCTGTCATCATTGAGCTGCTCGACAGCCAAGAAGAAACGCTCCTGCTGACACCAAAGTTGTTCCCTGAACCTCCAATAGTTCAGCGAGCATTACAAGGTGTCGACCCCGACCCTGGGCAGCTTTATTGGCGCTTACAGAAAGATCCATATCGACTTAGGTTTCTGGAATGCCACTAAAATTGGCTTCTTACGCCATTTAGTCGCTATCCCGACATCCCGATAGATGCTGGATATGTACCCTTTACCAAACACTGTTCTCCAGGATGCTTGAGGTGTGGGCTTCCTAATTGCCCTTTAGCCCAATCGAAATGGAATAATGAGCTGGGACCACGACGATGTACATTATGCAAAGAGGTTGCGATCTGCCCCTATTGCAATGCATGCAGTCAACGCGAGAAGGATATGCGTAATTCTTTGCTCAAGTTCGAAAGGTTTGCTACAATCAATGAGTGTGTCCCTAATGAATCGAAACAAAAGATGGGATACTGATCCCTACGCAATCGCTTTGGGTTTCTTCCCTATACCGTCTAAGTGGAAGATGGATGGCAAGCTAAAGAACAGGTGTTTCAGTTACGATGATTTAGTTATAACAGAAGTTCATTATTATGATAAATAGATAATTAATTATTATAAAATTGTGCTGTTTAATATTAATATAATTAATATTTTCTAGGTATTGCTTAATTTGAACAGAATTTGCTTGGGAACCCTTATTTTGGATAATTACTGTATCTGTGGATCAAGTTATCTGTGCGGTGCTTATTAACTATTTAAATTTAGTAATTATCAAAAAATATACTACTATAACCCCGTGAGACCAAGTTGCTGACTGTCTCCGATTCGCACGTAATCAGACATAAATTTATGATTTTCAGGTATCACAACACCTCACTGATCAGCGATATGCTTGATAACTGACAACAGCCTCCTATATACATTGGAATTTTTAGCCATTATGTCTTCCATTTTTAATTGGTAGTTGATGAGTACCTGTTTCCTCTGGGGAATACGGACCTGGGGTAGGGGTAGGTAGGGGGCTCACTGGATCAAGTCATCAGTAGACAAGCGTAACTGCCGAAAAAAACTTATATTTTTTTACTCTAACTAAGAACTTTTATTTTTATGCAATAATTATTAAATGTTAACTTCAATAATGTATTTGGTGTTATATTTTTCATGTTGGTTCTTTAGCGGTGGGTGGCAATAGGCAATGAGGAGGGGGGAATTGTCCTTGGAGGCAATTGTCCAATCCTAGTTCTAACCTTAAGAAAGAGGAGTTAACCACAAACACCAACTGGGTATAGTGTGTTTAATTATTTATATTTAAAACATTAAAGTAAAAAGTAGGCTAACGGATGGTGTAGATTTCGACAACTGGGAGTGTATCATATTATAATTCTACTTTGTAAGTTTTCTGATTATTTCTATTTCCTATTTTTTCGTTTGTTTCTTTTATTTGCTAAATGTCTCGACATTAAGTTCCCTCACTATTTTAATTTTTAATCCGTTCAAAATGAAATTTGACAGATATCTTTTGTTGGCTCTTATCAGCAACAACTCTTTACTGCATCTACATTAAGTAAATTGGGCGTCAAAGATAATGGATTTTTTAAATAATATAAGGTTGAGTTGGGCGTGGTCATGGTCAAACCAGTCTGTATCAAACGAGACTCAGTTCCTTAACTCAGTGCGCAGGGAAAATAAGGGAGCAAATAAGGGATCCATTTATCCAAGATTGGTGGCTGTCCATTGCCTTATCCCAAAAGGGAGAATTTTATATCAAAACAGAATTCGGTACGGAATAATACCTAAACGAACTTTCAAATGAACCACATCTGAAAATTTCTCTAACCCACCTACGATGTACTTCGCACTGCGTGGAAATTGAAGCTGGTCGCTGGTCTCGTAAACCACGCCATTAACGTATATGCAGAATGTGTAACTTTGGTCTGGTCTCGTAAACCACGCCATTACCGTATATGCAGAATGTGTAACTTTGGTCTGGTCTCGTAAACCACGCCATTAACGTATATGCAGAATGTGTAACTTTGGTCTGGTCTCGTAAACCACGCCATTAACGTATATGCAGAATGTGTAACTTTGGTCTGGTCTCGTAAACCACGCCATTAACGTATATGCAGAATGTGTGACTTTGGTCTGGTCTCGTAAACCACGCCATTAACGTATATGCAGAATGTGTAACTTTGGTCTGGTCTCGTAAACCACGCCATTAACGTATATGCAGAATGTGTAACTTTGGTCTGGTCTCGTAAACCACGCCATTAACGTATATGCAGAATGTGTAACTTTGGTCTGGTCTCGTAAACCACGCCATTACCGTATATGCAGAATGTGTAACTTTGGTCTGGTCTCGTAAACCACGCCATTAACGTATATGCAGAATGTGTAACTTTGGTCTGGTCTCGTAAACCACGCCATTAACGTATATGCAGAATGTGTAACTTTGGTCTGGTCGAAAGCGAATTCCACTTCATTTTGGCATGCCTTTTATTTATAGACTCTCACTTCCACATATATCCCTCAATATTGATATACTTTTATATATATTTTTTTTTTTATTGATATACAGTCAATTATTTATTATCATCAATTTCAGGTCGGGACGGCAAAAACTTAGCAATATATTTATAATGTGTTAAAATTACGAGCAGATACAATCCAAACCACTTAAATATGTCTCTAATAATTGTGCTTATATTTAATTTTTATGTGAATTCCATATATACTTATTAATTCGCGTCATTCATCATACAGATTGTGGTCTCGAGAGTCTCTGTTCTAGTATCCTGATTATGTGTTAACCGTTTGCTTACACAGTGAAGCATGTTCTCTTTGCTACCGAACATGACAACTATTTCCTCAACAAGAATGAAGTCCTCAGTATTATCTCTACACAACGGTGGCACGTTAAACGTTTACGAAGTCACTGGTAGAGGTAGTCGTGACCTATAACTTCTCACACGATAAGCGTTCTTGTGGCCCTTATCATATTTGGCAAAACAGCTGCGACATTGTTAGGAATTTTGGCAAGAATATTAAGTGGCATAGTGGGCATTGACTGCACCCCAAAATATTACATTGAAATTAAATCACTGACTTCAAAAACCACAAAAAAACTTTGAAAATCATAGCTCTGTAGTGTGTTTCCTTCATGCCAAACACCCTTAACCAACTAGCTCTGTGGTGTGTTTCCTTCATGCCAGACACCCTTAACCAACTAGCTCTGTGGTGTGCTTCATTGGACATCATTGATGACGTTGATCGTTGACATCATTAATCAACCAGACCTCAGACAGACAGTTTTGAGCGGGAAGATTTAAACTTTGAAGACAATTTTCTCGGAAAGATATTTTTACTCCTCTGCCAATTCTTAACCATAGTTTCTTGTAATTTTCTTCGCTCCATATGATAGGTAATTTCTTAAGCTTCGTTAAATTTCGGGCAGTTTTTTTTATTTCATAATATTTCCCCGTTCCCAAGTATTTTGTTTATGCAACCTTGCGTAAACAGAAAACGGGGGGGGGGGGGGGGGAGGTAGTTAGTAATTTACGGACATTTTAAACCAACAATCTGAAGGCAAACAGTAATTTGAGTTTTACTCGAATGACTTTTTGTGACTTGCGGTCTTTTCATATTGCACGACAGATTTAATAAATGCACCATATTCTGGAACATCATATAATTATCTCATAAGTAACTGGGCAACAATGCAAATCTCTATGATGATACTAGACCGCAGCTATCCATACATAATCAAAATGTTCCAAAATATGGAGTATTTTTAATTAATAATATAATAAAATATCCTCGCGCAGTTACAACGAGTTTGAGTTGACGTAAGTTCCATAAGCAAGATATATATTCCCGTAAAATTTCAATGAAAGACCCACAGAAAAAAGCAATCATGTGAAAATTTGTTTCAAAGGGAAAACGTGAAGTTTTATTGTTTAATGACAAATAGTAGGCTACATAAATATTATTATTGTAATATAATACAGAGCGCATCAATAATTATTAATTATCATACGGTATATGAATGCTTATACAAAGAACGCGTACTGCAAAAACTGTATTATAGTGGCCAATAATTCCCAAGAAGTATCTCCAATTTAATCCATTCAGAAAAATATTATTTATAGACTTAAATCTTATATCCCAATAAGTATAATAATAATAATAATAATAATAATAATAATAAACACCAACTCCAATAAAAATGTTAGATTTTGTAATAAATACTCGCAAATAATAAATACACGACCGTTTTAAATTAATAAATTAGAAGTTAGCGTGCAATGAATTTAACTTAACTTTTAGAACGCAACAATTAAAACTGTCCAGAACAAAAATAAGTTAAATTAAGACAAAAAAAACTACATTGAGTTTTACATTCCAGAAATAATTAACAACTTTCAATATATAAAATACAAAATAATTAACAAGTTGAATGTTTGTTGTTTGTGTGTATAAAATTCCTTCAGAACGCCAAACAATAGTTAATTGCTGAATTATTTTACGCCAACACATATAAACCAATTGCACTATAAGATTCTTACAAAGCTCAGATTCCATACTCAACAAACAATGTACAACTAAATATTAATCCACGGTTTAAAAAAAACTTGTAGAGTATCAAATAGACTTGTCGCAAAATTAAATAATCGCTATAATAATACTAAATAACTTGAGAACAAAACAGTAAAAAAAATATAATTTTCGCCATGGAATTTATTTATATACACAAATAGAATTGTAGGATAAAGTCGTGTCAGGATGATTGCAGCTCGTAAATTACACTGGCGAGTACTCGAAGGACCTGGTTGGGGAGTATAGATGACGTCGATAGGCTGAGAAGACGCCAACGCTGTTGAGTGAACAACCAATGATTACTGGAAGAGGACACCAATCGATGGAGACAGAGCGCGGCTCGCACCATCATATCGAGACTCGGCCCAAACATCTCGAGTTGGTCCCGGTCAGCCTTACACAACCTCCGCTCGTCCACAGAGTTCGTCGCTTCTCCGTCCTCGATGTAGCTGCACAGTTGCGACACGATGGACCGCTGCTGCGAAACCAGTAGCAACGCCGATTCCCCGGCTAGCGACAAGTTGTGGAGCAGCACTAATGAGAGTTCGCGAATGGCTGGACACCTCCTGTCCCCGATGTTACTAACCAACGAACTAACCAAACGCTCCGTTCTACAATACGGCTTCATCGCCCAGATATAATCCACGTTGGTATCTAGGATACTGAGTTTAGCGAGGACTTCGATGGCTAGGCGTTGCGGAGTGATCGTAGAGTTCGAGGCGAAGGGGAGAGGGTCAACAGCGTAGGCCGAAGGACAGATGGACCAATGGAGGAGACCGTCTAGCAACGGGATGGACAACGAGTCGGGGTACCTCGATATATCGAGATGGCCGGCTACGTTGGTGAGGATTACGAGGACGTTCTCTCGGAGCATGTCGAGACAACACCACTGGCGGTGGTTCGCCGTCACCGAGAGTTTGTCCTGCGCGGTATCGTCCTCGAGATTGGGGTCGCCCCCTGTCGTATCCGAGTGGAATCGCAAGGGTTCGTGCTCGTGGTGTAGGAGGAGGAGTCGCGATAAGGTTCGCATCAACCGGTCGTGTTTCCCGATGAGTCGCTCGTTCGAAGGGATGCAGGACAAACCGCGAACGATGTTGGACAAGGCCACGCAGCGATTCGCGTCCATTGAGTCGTTATCCGTTGCCATGGACAACGGCGCGGACACGTACTCCACGCTCTCATACTCCACCTTGGCGTCGCTATGACGACGTGACGTCGACAGGTAGGAGTTGTCATCGACGTAGGTCCGACTGTCGCGTATCCGATGGAACAACTCGGACTCGATGGAACCCATCGGGTTATCCAGTTTAGATCCGATTAACCCGTCGAGGTTAAACCCAGTGAACACGTCATCCCGACTGTCGGCACACACGTCGTTGCTATCGTTACAGTACCGAGTAACGCAGTTCGCCAAAGCCCGGACTCCATCACAAGGACCGCTCAAACTCGTTCCCAGGGTAACGTCTTCAACGGAGTTGGTAATACCAAATGTATACCCGTTACCGCATTCTGTAACTGTCTCCATTTTAGAACCATTACCGCATTCTGTAACTGTCTCCATTTTAGAACCATTACCGCATTCTGTAACTGTCTCCATTTTAGAACCAATACCGCATTCTGTAACTGTCTCCATTTTAGAACCATTACCGCATTCTGTAACTGTCTCCATTTTAGAACCAATACCGCATTCTGTAACTGTCTCCATTTTAGAACCATTACCGCATTCTGTAACTGTCTCCATTTTAGAACCATTACCGCATTCTGTAACTGTCTCCATTTTAGAACCATTACCGCATTCTATAACTGTCTCCATTTTAGAACCATTACCGCATTCTGTAACTGTCTCCATTTTAGAACCATTACCGCATTCTGTAACTGTCTCCATTTTAGAACCATTACCGCTTTCTGTAACTGTCTCCATTTTAGAACCATTACCGCATTCTGTAACTGTCTCCATTTTAGAACCATTACCGCATTCTGTAACTGTCTCCATTTTAGAACCATTACCGCATTCTGCAACTGTCTCCATTTTAGAACCATTACCGCATTCTGTAACTGTCTCCATTTTAGAACCATTACCGCATTCTCTAACTGTCTCCATTTTAGAACCATTCCCGCATTCTGTAACTGTCTCCATTTTAGAAACGTTACCGCATTCTGTAACAGCCTCTATTTTAGAATCGTTACTGCATCCGTTAACACGACTGTTCTCCTTCAAACCCTCTATCTCACTATCTGTACCACTTCCGCCACATTGTTCAATATTAACCGGAAGTGACGTTGATTGAGTTCCGGGTTCGGTTTTTACGCAGTTAGACAGGTTTCCGGGACTACAGCCACCAGTGGTGTTGCATTCCATCGGCTCGGTCTTTATTTCGAGTTTGAGAGAGACTGGGGAATCTGCGTTGGAGAGACACCCTGAGCAGCAGTTTGGAGTCCCAGTGTGGCACTCTGTGCCGTCACACACTGGTTTACTGTCTCCACAGTTGTTGGGTTTACAGTGGGTTTCTTTGGCAATGGGTGATTTACAGAGGCTATCAGTGATACTACCAAAATGGTCACAATTATCAGGACCGCCACCAGATTCCTTACACCTTCTGTCTACGTCACAATGGTTTCCTTTGGTTCCGGAAGAGTTACAGTTGTCGTTAATCGGGTAGTGTGCCAGAGTTTGGTCCCTGACGTCTGTGGGAGATGGTTGGCAAGATTCACTGCCTGGCGACGACCAATCAGAATCGTCCAACTCCATTCCCGTTGATTTAAAACGTTTCCTAGGGGGCTCCTCGTCCGAGTGAAGTATAATATGGCAAAACTTGAGACGATCGGCTACAGCAGCTTCCACTTCCATCTCCAACTCCAGCACGTTGTCTTCTATGGCATCAGGGTCTGGGTTACAATCCTCCTCAAGTATAGTAACTCGACCTTTAGTGAAGCGGCTTTTAGTCACCCGGCCACTCACAGGTGACTCCTTCTCATTGGTAGAGTTTTGATCACGAGTCATACTAATTGGTTTATTATTCACGCATTGGGATGGATTAATCTGTTGTAATTGTTTGTAAATATTGGCGAGGCAGTGAGTCCAGTGGTCTATCAGAATGTCAATGAGTCCAGGGAGTTGGGCGAGCTGGAAGTTTCCGACAGTGTGATCATCATGAAGGAGGACATTGAGGGTGTTGATGGCCCAGGTTGTCTCCCCTAATAAACCCGATCGCAACGCCATCATAACCCTCACAGCTTCAACGTTACCTACAAGAAAAAACGAAATCAAAGTTGTTTAATAATCATGGTAAAACACCTCTTTATTGCATAACTTCATAAACAATCGATTGCGTTACATAATTATAATGCAAAAAGCAGAAACACCAAATACAGCCACGGTCACTTATCGATGTGATAAAGAAACACAATCATTTGAAAGTCTTCTAAAAAGTAACAAAGTTTTAAAGTGGAAGATGAAAGACTTTCTTTTGGTATAATTTTATGAGATCCCCGAATATCAAATCAATTATGAGTTTCATTTTCTTCGTATGATTAATTTGAGATGATTCTTTTATCGAAAAAGACCAAGGAAGGGTGGGGTGTGTGTGGGCGCGGTGGTGGGTATGGGGCTATTTTATCGGACAGCAATTACGGATGGCCCAATTTTTATTCGTTTAAAACGCTAAATAGCAAAAAAGTTAAAAACAAAATGTTCACCGGAAGTGAAGAACAAAACATAAACAACTGGCAACCCAAACTCACCCAAATCTTTGGCTGTGGTCCGTTTTCGCTTCTTCATATTCGACTGCGCAGATTCGATACAGTTGGGAGGGAAGAGGGGAGGGATCTTCTTGGGGGATGGTAGATGGAATCCATGAGCGGGAAGCATAGGTCGTCCCATCGAGAACTGTCGTAAGGAAAGATAAGAAAAATAGTTATACTCACTGATTCGTCCTGGTAATTTAAATTGGAATCGGTTAAATTAAAAGGTATTAAAATTGTCTTTGAAAATTACCAGCAAGTTAGTGTGGATGGTTTCAAGAAAGAAGAATAAACACTTTAATGTGGCAAATATTAATTTACAATTATATCCTTTCAGATTGATTACCTTATGAGATATCGTATGTCCTTGTTTATCACCAACTCTCGTAGGTTGCATATACCCCATCGGGCCGCTAGATGTCGCCACAGGATGCGGCATTCTGGGCCCGCCGTGCGGCAGCTGGTAGACTGCGGGGGGCCCGCGTGGCGGCGCAGACCACGCAGAGGGGTCCGACGGATCAGGGGGTCCGCTGGAGACGGGGCCATAGCCGGGGGGGAAATGAGGGGGTTTCCCCGAACTTGGAGGCCCTGCAATACGTAAACGGTCAAGTTAGACTTTTTAAAATCTACATTTCCATTCTTCCACTTTTTAAATTGTCAACCATTGAGATTGTCAACCATTGAGACAGATACCTCATGTCAACCTTTTAGATAGGCCGAAAAAATTTAGAGATTTATTTTATAATTTTATAAATTTATGATCTATTTCAGGAATTATATATTTTTCACTAACCTGGTTGATATGCGGGATACGTTGGCTGCTGCTGGGGCTCCCCTTCCTTCATTGCCCCCATTGGGGGGCGGGGGAAGGATTGCGGGGGCGGAGGGGGGCATCCGTTGGCGTTGGGGTGCCCGGGAGGGTAGGGGGGGCGGTACTGGGGGGCGGACGGAGGGAGCGGACCCCCCATGTGGTGGTACTGGGGGTAACGGGGGCTGCCGAAATGGGGACCGTTGGAGCCCGGGGGGTAACCGTGGGGGGGATCGGGGGATGTACCAGGGGGCGGTGGTGCCGGGGATGAGGCAAAGCGACTGGAAAGGAATAAAGAAATGATAATGAAAGTAAAATAAAAAATAATATTAGGAAGTATACAAAAACTAATTAAATTACTTTGTAAATTAAATCAATAATTTAAATTACAACCTCTTGATTATCACCTCAGTTAACAATTATTTATATTCAGACTAACCCGTCCTGCATCTGAGGATGCGGTTGGTGGTAACCAGGGAAACCAGGTGCGGGTTTCCTGTGGTGCATGTAGCCGGGATGGGAAGGGGGGACACCCCACTCGACGGGAGGGGGTTGGGAGGGGTAGTGGGGGTTGGCGCCCTGCGGCGGGCAGTCGGGGTACCCCGTAGGTGGAACCATGTACATTGGGTTGCCGTTAGGGGGCTTCGAGATTGGGCTGATCTCTCGATTGGGAGGCATCTAGAAGAGCGTTTAAAGTAATTTATAGTATTTATTATATAATGTAATGCTACAGCTGATTTAATTAGTATTATATTAATAATAATAATATTATAATCAAAATTGGATAGTTATTTTGCCTCTGACCCACAACTGGCCGCTGGTGGCTCCGTATATGCGACTTATTTATAACAAAAATGAGCTGGCCTTCGGCAGGCACCAAATGCATTATACGTACATAAAACCTTTCTGACCCTAAATATATTTTAATCCTAAATTCGTACGTAACTTCAGTGTATTGTTTGGGTTTCCCCGTACTTATATGTAACCTGAGTATTCATGAAGCTAAACTATAGGGTCAGAATCTCAGATAAATTAAAATTTACGGTCAGAAAGGTACAATTTAGGGTCGGAAAAAGTAGAATTGACGATCGAAAAAAGTAGAATTTAGCGTGAATGAAAATATGCTTTATAAATCACTCACTTGACTATATGGGTCGTTACTGTTATAGTAGTTATTGGAGGATTCGTGACTGCCGCCTGTCCAGTCATCAGCGAATGGGTCCTGCACATTGACGCTTCCAGATTGCGCCGGAGGGGGGCGCATCTCAAACCGAGAGTTGTGATTGGCTCCCGGTGCTGACGGGGGTCCCTGGAACCCCGGGGGAGGGGGGTGAGTGAAGTACTCGCCATGTGCCGAGCCCATATGGGGGGAAGGGGCGTTCACTAGAAAACAGACCACATTTGAATAACTTAAACAACATTTAATCCATCTACGAATATTCATACAAAAGTTTACAAAGAAGCAAGAAATGTAGCCACATGGACTGACCCAATCTGAGTAGGATACATCGACTGGGCTAATTTCTGGGCGTTAATATTGCATACCACGGACATCCTAAGCTGAGCTGAGTTCACCCAGTTAGGGCAGAGGTTTGCGAGAATTTATTTAATTCATTTTTTCCTTAACTAACATTATTTCGGTACATTTATTACTATGTAGATAGTTACCCTTTTATACCCAAATCAATTAGTGTTTTTCTATGGAAAGCGTTTAAACCAAACAGAAGTTTAGAGTCGAATATTGCCGGATCGATGGCAACAATACAATTTTTATAAAAATATGTCTGTTTGTCTGATTCAAAAACAATTAAAATTAAAAACAAATATTCTAAAATATAAAAATGATTAAAAATGTTCTTTAATAAAAATATAGAATTGCAGTGCTGAAAAGGTCTGTTTACTTTCTCGTTATAAAACTGCGATTTTGTAATGGTGACTCTGATGTGTACTATGTAGTCCATTAATTTTCACTGTACTACTACAGTACTGCATTATGCAGTGCACTTATCGTCACTTAGCTGAGTCGACCAGACTGGAACTAACCTAATACCCGTATAATTTATAAACTTCGCGTATTTATACGTAGTTTCTAGCACAGAATAACCCCAACCAACCTGGAGTTGTTGAATTTCCAACCAACTTCGACTTTCCCTTCTTCCCTTTACTCGACTCGAGGGCTGCCAGTATCGGCGCGGGGTCAATGTCCCCTCGGTCGAACTTACACTCGTAAGGCAAGAGATACTTGATGTAATTCTTACGGATGCCGAAAGCTGTCATTGCCGATTGTAGAACATCCAACTCCTTCGCTATATCCTTCCATAACTTATCTTTATGGACCTAAAAGTTAAACAATTCAATTATTTTATTTTATTTAATGAATTATGAATATTGCCAAGCAAATTGTTGCTTTTTTTATAAATAGTTTATACTAGAAGATACGGAAATTCAACTGAAAGGGTAAATTTTAATAATCTCAGCGCGTAAAAAATGAAGAATATATATGTAACTGTGATGTCGAATCAAATTAATAAGATGAAAAGAGAAACAGCAGCGAGAATAGATCCGCCATTCATATAAAAATGCGGATATTATCTAGAATTAGTATTATACTTACAATCTGAAAGCCTCCCTTTTCTCGAACCAAAACATAGACTTTATACAGATCCAAAAATTGTTTGCTGATAGTGGGAACTTTGATTATCGGAGTCCCTCTGTCATCCATGAATGCGAGTAGTTTCTCGATGAAGGGCCTTCGCTCAGGTTCGTTACCCATGCCGAAGAGTTTATCGAGGGGCTCCATGCTCGCCGCATGATGGGGCATCGGAGAGGGCAGGTGCTTCGGACGAGATCCCGTAGTGGGCGGGCGTTGGAGCGCCCCTGTCGCTGGAGAGATGCAGAGGCCGGGGCGTGGGTGATGGCTGCCGCTACCGTGACTGTGAGACTGCGCAAAATAAGTAATAGTTCGAATCAATATAGAAAACAATCTAGTAAACAAAGTAACCTGCTTATAAAACAACTGGCCAGAAAATGTTGAAACTAATCCATAAATTCAAATTTACCGCCATTGACTTACTTGAATGACTGCAATACCTGGACAAGAACAACCCGCCATGTTTCAAATGATTTAGGTCTGTTGTCAGTTTAAATTTGGTTAACATTTTTGAATGTATATTTGGCAAGATTGTTAATGTTAAATCATATTTTGTGAATTTTTGGGACTTAGACTAACCTGTGACCATCGGTATAACAATGGTACAATGTCAATGGTAAATTCATATTGATGGACTAGTGCAGTGTAACTCACAGTAACTCAACTTACAGGACTAGCCGGGGTTTTTGGCATTGATGGACTCATTGTTACAGACTCAGACTCTTCCTGATACGACGCTATGCTAGTTGAACCGGGGGACGCCATTGGAGAAGAACGCAAACAATTATTATCCTATGTAAAACAACAAAGTTGTTAGTACTCAAATAGACACGCACGTTAGTTAATAATATAGGACAGATTCTTATATTACACAGTTTTTACCTAACTTCAACAAAATATAATATTAAATTAAATAAATTATTAATTCACCTGTAGTGCGGGATTACAGTTCATTTTCGTAAATGTAATCCCAATAGTTTCCTCAACTAAATTCGTTAACGAAAACATTATTCACGCCAAGATACAGTACAGATATAATAACGTTAAGCAAAACAGACTGCTTATTAATATGGGAATATTCAGTAAGCGAAATTATTTACTATAGTCTAGAACAAGTATTGGCAGTAGTTCCGTACTCACACCTGTACAGTATTCGAATTTTTTTAACATAATTAATATTCTTATGTTATGTTATATAATTATAATTTATAAACTGTATTTATAATATAATATTATATTATAATTGTATTTATTATATTTTATTTAATAAATTTTATTATTTATTAATATTGTATACTTATGAACTGCCCCGGAAAAAAGTGTTAAAAGTCCCCAAATCGCCATTTCGACTTAATATCAAATAAGGTATGAGTACGAAAATAATACCCAATATCCCATACCCAATATCCCATATATCCAATATCCCATACCTGACTAGTGGCGGTGGCCAGGGCTACTGCTGCGGCTTGTGCTGCGGCTGCGGCAGCAGCGGTAGTGCTTTGAATGATTTGCCGCGGGCGGCCGAGACCCGATGGATGGTGCGAGCCGTAGGGCGAGTTGGCATTGAAGTTGGGGTGATTGTGATTGGGGGGTGGGGCCCTCGATGTGTATATACCTAAAGAAATAAGTTTAAGCGTACTGGACTACGGAATGAATAACTTTAACATTACACACGCGCGCACCAGGTGAAGTTACCTTGAATACCCTTGTTAACTTGAAGGCAGTACTTCAAAAGGGGATAGATTTCATCATCAGATAAATATATGGATTCTCTCCATTTCATAAAAACAGATGAAAAAAAAACTAAAAAAAACTGCGGTATTAAAAACTGTGTTTGAGTATAAGTTTAAGCAAAGATCAGTGCAATTTTCGACACATAAATAAAATAAAGTTACCCCAAATAAAATTATTCAAACACACAAAATAAAATTTTCAACACCAAAACCAATTATTCAATCAACACCAAAATAAATAAATGCTCCCCAAAACCAATTATTCACACCAAAATAAATGACAAAACCCCCAAAATAAATACAAATTTTCCCAAAATAAATGACAAAACCCCCAAAATAAATACATATTTTCCCCAAAATAAATACATATTTTCCCCAAAATAAATACATATTTTCCCAAAATAAATGCTTATTCCTCCAAAATAATCAAATATTCTACCAAAATGAACAGACTCTTAGTTACATACTCTCAGTTGCAGACTATTGGTACGAGGATCGTCGGATGAGTACAAAACAAAGACCTAAGACTTTACTGCCCGTGCTGTAGAAAACAAAGAGGTAAAGTCGCATTAGGTCCCAAAGAACTTTAGGTCCAATTGTTATTTAAAGGAGGAAGTTCGTAAAGGAGCAGGTTACAAAGGCGTGTTTGGGGAACCAAAACAATAAACGAAAGTAACACATTTACAAGATTATGCAGGTTTTTAAAATTGGGTCTTTGGTCTTTGTTTTGTACTCATCCGAGGATCGTCGGTATAATATGATTAAACATTTTGTTTGATTTATGGAAATAAACTATCAATGAATTTGTATAAATATATACATTTTCCATAAAATATTTTGGTGCTGGAAGAATTGTTTTTGGTTGACAAGTAATTATTTTAGGTATAAGATTAAATAATTGTTTTTGGGGAATGAATGAATAATTGTTTTTGGGGGATGAATAATTGTTTTTGGGGGATGAATAATTGTTTTTGGGGGAATGAATATTGTTTTTGGGAGATGAATAATTGTTTTTTGGGGGGATGAATAATTGTTTTTGGGGAATCAATAATTGTTTTGGGGGATGAATAATTGTTTTTTGGGGGGTGGGGGTGAATAAATGTTTTTGGGGATTATTTATTGTTTTTGGGGGATGAATAAATGTTTTTGGTGAGAGATATTCAAAATGTAAATTGGTGCTACAAAAAAATATAATTGGCGTTAAATAACTTTTTGGTGTGAAATCATTTAATTTGGGGTGGCATTCTATTAGTGGCGATATGTAAATATTAAATATAAACTACCGAAATATGGGGGGGGGGGGAGTTCCAGTATTCAATTTCTAAATTCAAACTTGCGTTATTCCTATAGACAAACTCAAACACAAACATTATGGGAAACAATAAGTTCATGTATAACGTCACATCGTACGTATTTAATGCAATAGACAATTATTAATTCACACACCTACACGAATTCATCGGTACAGCGTGCAAAACGAAAACAATGCGATCCAAAAGTTGTCGACATGCAGACAACATTAAGATACAAGGGCGGCTGCAGTTTGTTACGATGGGGTAAAAAAAGCAAGCAGTCGAGTATTGCATTCATTGGTTTTGGAAGTCTGTTATTGGAGATGGCCAAACGAGTCGATTTTAAAGCATATTCGATAATCAGTAACTTGGCAACGGTTGCATAGCAGTTATTGTTGTAGATATTATTAGTTTGGCTGTTAGTTACCACAGTAAGCTCAAAACACAACATAGTTCAACTTATACCACGGGATTAAGGCTAAAAAATAATTCGTCAGATTTATTTTTTAGAATTTAGGTGATCCATTCAATTTCGTAAAAAGAAGTGAAGACTAGGATAAATAATGTTGGATATAAGTTGAACTTTTATCAAAAGGCATATTTTTATTTAAGCTATAAGCATCCGTATAATACACACAAGACGGTGTTAAGAGGAACATTACGTAACCAAACAAGTTAAATATATTATCTTTACCTCGCCTACACTGGGCGAAAAGCAGAAGAGTATCTTGATGGCTTGGAGGGGCCACCTGGTTGGGGGGTGCCATCTCCTTCTCAGAGAGAAGGTCTAGAAAAGTAGTCAGAAAAGTGATAACTATAAGCAACAGGTTAATTACAGAACAGTGACTATAAATATAGGATTTACATTTAAGTTGAGGAAAATAGTTATAAAACAACCAGTACACACAAATCCTAGTCCTAATAAATAAATTAAAACACCAATTATATGAATACATTATATACCACAACAGAAACCATAAAATTAGGTTACAATTAACAATTAAAGGGGTCATTTATAAAGTATAACCTACAAAGTTTCGAGGTGGAAAACGAAATTACAAATAAGCAACGATTCATTCATAAAACATTAAATATCTATGTGGAATACATAAAGGGAAACGGAGACAACCACATAGATTTAAACAAACCAAATAAACGTAAAGATATAAAGAAAGATTTACGAAACAGATACGTGACACTTACCACTAGCTTCCGGTGATTCCCAGCGTTGCTGGGGTGACGTCATTCGCCCCACTGATGACGGGGATTCCATCTTAGGGTCCACCAATGACGGATGGGGTGCCCCTTGAGGCGGACCATCGAAATGGTTGGCAAAACGTGATTTATACAACATATCCTAGAAAAAAATATCAACAGTAAAAACATACGGTAATATGTCTGGGCGACTTATCTGAGAGTATGTGGGTGAGACTGCGTTGGGAGGGTGTTCCACTGGGTCTGAGCGACTTACCTGAGAGTCTGTGGGTCCGACTGCGTTGGGAGGGTGTTCCACTGGGTCTGGGCGACTTATCTGAGAGCCTGTGGGTCCGACTGCGTTGGGAGGGTGTTCCACTGGGTCTGAGCGACTTACCTGAGAGTCTGTGGGTCCGACTGCGTTGGGAGGGTGTTCCACTGGGTCTGGGCGACTTATCTGAGAGCCTGTGGGTCCGACTGCGTTGGGAGGGTGTTCCTCTGGGTCTGGGCGACGTATCTGAGAGCCTGTGGGTCCGACTGCGTTGGGAGGGTGTTCCACTGGGCCTGGGCGACTTACCTGAGAGTCTGTGGGTCCGACTGCGTTGGGAGGGTGTTCCACTGGGTCTGGGCGACTTATCTGAGAGTCTGTGGGTCCGACTGCGTTGGGAGGGTGTTCCACTGGGTCTGGGCGACTTATCTGAGAGTCTGTGGATCCGACTGCGTTGGGGGGGTGTTACACTGGGTCTGGGCGACTTACCTGACGGTCTGTGGGTCCGACTGCGTTGGGAGGGTGTTCCACTGGGTCTGTCCGACTTACCTGAGAGTCTGAGGGTCCGACTGCGTTGGGAGGGTATTCCACTGGGTCGGGGCGACTTACCTGAGAGTCTGTGGGGCCGACTGCGTTGGGAGGGTGTTCCACTGGGTCTGGGCGACTTACCTGAGAGTCTGTGGGTCCGACTGCGTTGGGAGGGTGTTCCACTGGGTCTGGGCGACTTATCTGAGAGTCTGAGGGTCCGACTGCGTTGGGAGGGTGTTCCACTGAGTCTGGGCGACTTACCTGAGAGTCTGTGGGTCCGACTGCGTTGGGAGGGTGTTCCACTGGGTCTGGGCGACTTATCTGAGAATCTGCGGGTCCGACTGCGTTGGGAGGGTGTTACACTGGGTCTGGGCGACGTATCTGAGAGTCTGAGGGTCCGACTGCGTTGGGAGGGTGTTCCACTGAGTCTGGGCGACTTACCTGAGAGTCTGTGGGTCCGACTGCGTTGGGAGGGTGTTACACTGGGTCTGGGCGACTTACCTGAGAGTCTGTGGGTCCGACTGCGTTGGGAGGGTGTTCCACTGGGTCTGGGCGACTTATCTGAGAGTCTGTGGGTCCGACTGCGTTGGGAGGGTGTTCCACTGGGTCTGGGCGACTTATCTGAGAGTCTGTGGGTCTGACTGCGTTCGGAGGGTGTTTCACTGGGTCTGGGCGACTTATCTGAGAGTATGTGGGTCCGACTGCGTTGGGAGGGTGTTCCACTGGGTCTGGGCGACTTACCTGAGAGTCTGTGGATCCGACTGCGTTGGGAGGGTGTTCCACTGGGTCTGGGCGACTTATCTGAGAGCCTGTGGGTCCGACTGCGTTGGGAGGGTGTTCCACTGGGCCTGGGCGACTTACCTAAGAGTCTGTGGGTCCGACTGCGTTGGGAGGCTGTCCCACTGGGTCTGGGCGACTTATCTGAGAGCCTGTGGGTCTGACTGCGTTGGGAGGGTGTTTCACTGGGTCTGGGCGACTAACCTGAGAGTCTGTGGGTCCGACTGCGTTGGGGGGGTGCTCCACTGGACCGGGAGTGCGGGGTGAGTCCTGGCGGGGCTGACCGCGTAGAGATGCGGGACTTCGGGAGGCGTTGGGTCGACCCACTTGGGGTCTGGGGCCGTGTTGGGCGGGGAAGGGTTGCCCGTAACCTTGGGGAGGGTAGCCCCCAGACTGGGGGTAGTTGATGCCCGGGCCCCCACCCCCAGGAAACCGAGGACCTTGGGGCCCTTGGTGAGGGTAGCCTTGGTGAGGTGGGTATCCTGAAACAAAAGTAATTTATTATAACAATATAAATAATAATTACGTTTTAAGCAGTGTGTGTGTGTGTGTGCACGTATACGTATATTTAAACAACCATTACTCAGTAAACAAAACCTAATATGGTTATTATTATCCAATGTGTAAACTCAGGAATGGCGAAACTGGTATCCAATCGGCCAATAGCGCAAAACCAAAAATCATTGCGATGAATGCATATCTTGAATATCATAATGGTAATACGAAGAAATTATAAACCTCACCCAACGTTATGACTCAATCAGATAAAAAATTTCCATATACAACAGTGATCAATATTACCCGCACATCACAAGGTAAACACTAGGAACCAAAGGTTATTTACCTTTAGAAAACATATCTGAGTCTATCAATATGAGAGGGAATTAATTATATGTCGAATCTACACGAGATAATAGAGGTAAAATGCGCAAAATAAGGGTCGGTATATCTGCAATGCCCCGTCTTAGGTCGCCGTAATTCAGCAATTCAACATAAATAATTTAATTTTCCTAAAGGTGTAAGTAAAGCGGAACTTTGATTTTAAACTGGGGTTTCTCGCAATTTCGCTTCAAAAATATTTAATCGCACTCTAGAATAATTCATCTGTGAAACCGGCGGATTGGTGAGAATTTGGGATTTGGGGGGGGGGGGGGGGGGGGGGAAAGGGGGGGGGGGGGGGACTGGTGAGGATATTAATAAAAATAGTCCATAAAAGAATCAACTGATGGCAACATCTGGCAATATCAAGTCCGTTATAAGTATAACGCACCATAAATTAAAAAAAAGAAGCGGAACTGTAAAACAACACGTAGATGCTAGAATAATAATACGCCGTAATGAGTTTCTTGGCCTAACTGACCAATAGGAAGAGGAGAACGCGTTGTAAGAGCTGATAATGGGAACGGTGGCTACTGGCCTACCGGTAAGTAGGATAGCAGGTAGGCCGGGTGGAAGATTGATTGAGCGGCCGGCCGAGGGGGATTGTTGTGCTGCCATGGTGAAGGGCATCAGCAGCAGTGCAGCGCCATATGGATAGAGAGCTCTGCCCCGGTTATATTATAGGCCTACAGGCCTAATCATGCTGCACAGCAGCACTTCAAAGGGAAGGAAGGAGCTGAGACCGTGCCAGCGCTGGTGCAGTAACCACGTTGCTGTAGTAGTGGAGAGCTGCTAGTCCCGCTATATATACTCACATTATAAGTCCAGCTATTACGCCGTATCAACCTTTTATAGATCAACGATACCGGTATAGCTTTAATTTCTTTCTACGGCACATCGACCCGACCCGAGACGGGTGAAAAACCTAAGTTTATGTTCAGAATGTTTGGATGTT
>JAUCBJ010005243.1:0-27945 GCA_032718475.1 Nemertoderma westbladi
GACAGTACCACTGTCAGACTGTTGGCCTTTACTGCCGTACCGGTACGGTACGTAGGTTATTGTTAGATGTCCGCCTGTCGGACCGTAATTGATAATATACTGTAGCCTATTTAATTTTGTGTCACTTATTCCATTAGACCATTACTACTTTATTAGTTTTAGACTGTTTTATATATTTTATTTTGGAGTTAAACTGATTTACTAGACTGTCTGGTTCTGCCTCCTCCCACTACATTAATAATTCTCGATGTAAGCTTGGATATCAACAATATACAGTATATACTGTACATCAATATATGAAATAGGTTGTTATATTATATTTATATTAATTAAATCATAAAACAATAAGTCACAACCCAATCTGTAACTAACTAAAACTAAACAGTATAGTCTTCAAACCCATCGAACTACAATTCGTCATCGCTGGTGTCATCAGCATTAGTCAAATGACCCAGAGCGTCGTCATCTCCTATGGTTACATCGTCCTACGTCGCCACAACACAGAAGGATTGTCGAATTGCCCTTTTCTCTGAAGACTCCGTCTTTGTGATCGACTGTAGGCGACGGTTGTACGCAATAACCATAAGTTTGTTAATTCATGTGGGACCTTCATAAACTTCCTACCCGCTTCATAAAATAGGCCCCAGGTACCCACTCATCACACCCCCCCCCCCCCAAAGCCACCCCCTGCATTGTTCAATTAAAAAAAATTCGAAAAATTTAAATAATTCATTATATTTCATAAAAAATTCAAAAAATTGAAAAGTTTAATGGGTAATTTTCTGTATCATGAATTTTTTAAACCCTAGTCATATCGATTTTAATTTTAAAAAAATGCTGATGCCGCCTACTGTAATACATACTGTACTAATACATACTGTAGCACCTGCGCTCAATTTTACTTCGCTGAAATTTATCGTTTTCTAACATTAAAAAATGGAAAGTAGAAAAATTATAGGAAAAAAGAGAAAGAGGAAAATAAAACCTGAAGGGTTTTATTTTCCTCTTTCTACTCTACTGTATCACATCCATAACTATCAAACTCCACGAGACCGAGACGAATATGTAAACTATTTGGTAGGTAATCCATAAAAGTACTAAAAAATGAGGGAAGCAACTCTTTATCTCATTTTAACTTGTGTGGTGGTTCCTTTTTCTCCTTTATTTTAACTTTTGTGGTCCCCATTTCCCCTTTCTTTTTCTTGAATTTTGGGTTCCTTTTATGTGAAATTTGCCGCTGGGAGGGGTGTAACTACTGAAACCACTAAACACTACTTCCTATCAGCACTACTTAAACTATCAGACTAAAGATTGCACATAATGTACATGTACCGGTACCAAGGCCGAATAGATAATAGGTTATGCAGCCAAAATTCAGCCTTCTGACTAGAGGGTTGAAGTGTTTATAAGTGAAATACGATAGCAAAGGTAAACAAAACTGGTTTTCTATGGTTTTCGAGGGCGCTGAATTCGTTTTTACAACATTAGAAGCGTGAATAAATAAATTTCTTTATGTACTCCTATTTTTTTTATTGTTAATTTTATAGTTCCTCTGTATTTCTCGTTTATTTGAATGTTTAATGTAAAATTTAGAAAAATTTTAATGTAAAATCTTCAAAAAAATTCGGATTTAATTTTTAAATGTTAAATTAATAATTAAATTAAAGCGAAATTAATGTTTACGAGGTTAGCTTTGTAATCTTCCTAATCTTCTGTTTATCTCTTTGTTTATCAGGAGATCGAAAATTGGTTATGCAATTTAGTAGTGTGTTCAATTTCACCATTTTAGCCTTGTGTGGAAAATCCCCTTGGCAGTGCAGTGAGTTGTCAGCTGAATTGAGTCTATTAATATTAAACCTCCCATTGATTAACTTCCATTAAAAAGGCGTAAACATACAATGCCAGTTTAAAGAACTTGTTTGCAAACGTTAGTCTGCCACGATTTAAAACATCTACTGTAAATATAGTGAATTATCCAATATCATTTGTCGCAGAGCTAACAGCAGGGCATTTTTGCGCTACAAAACCACAAACATAATACAAAGTCATTCGTTCGTCATCGCTTATCCTGTCCTGAAGGTTATCTAGATTATCCAACACAACTAACTGCCTCTTCTTCGGTAATAGTTACGGTAGCATGTTGCACCTACTGTATCACATGAATGGGCATCATTAGATGAAGGCTTGCTGGCGATATCCATATCGATAGCCAATCTGGTTCTGTCAATTCGGTGTGCATGTTCAACTTGAGCATATGGGAAATAAAATAATTACAGCCTGCAGCTTGGCGAAAATGACCATACAATGCTTCGAGATCATCCTGCAGAAAAAAGAGGAAAGGACATATTTGTGCTTGTAAACTTTTGTCGTTGAGAGTAGATGCTTCGTGATATCAACAAGACATTAGAGGTTCTATAGACAGAAGTGCTGGTTTCATAGGTTAACTGATGGACACGCTGTTCTCTTGGACGACAACCCATGAACAAAGCTAGGTCTCCGAACTTCTGTAAAAAGTCAAAACGTGAATCATCGAGTAAAGCAAAGGGTGCACGTTCAGGATCTAATGAATGTTTCTCTCCAAATGTGGTTTGCACATTCATAATAAGGGGGAGGGGGTTAGCACTATTTTAACACAGCAATGAAAAGTGTAATAGGGCTAGGCTTTGTCCAAATTGAATAATTTTGTATTACAGTTAATACAGTTATATTTTGACCGACAGACTGTCAGGCATACAGACAGAAACGACGAGGCCAAACTTGAATAATGGCAAGAAATGTAGTCACCGACCACGAAAACCCATATGGGGAATTTTTCAGACAGATAGAATGCTCTTTATTGACGGACAGACATACTGACGGACACAGTAAAATGGTGAGACAGCCATATCTCGGAGATAAGTAAGACTTATCTTACTAAACGGTTATCAAAAATTTGGAATATTGATAAAAAATCTGCTCTAGATTAAATAAATAAAAAAAAATTTTTAAAAAATTATTGAAATAGCGCTACCCCCCCCCCCCCCCCCCCCCCCCCACACCCCACCTTTAGTAAATCAGCTGTTGCTTTACGATCAACAATATTCGATGAAGCAGAGTAGGTTGTCAAAGCCGTAACGGTTTTATCTGAAAAAACTTTGAGAGCCAGTTTAACATTCATCTTCTCAATATTCGTTGGAGCAACAGACCTTGCAGTTAATGTTGAAAGCTTTAAGGCAGCTTCTTGTTCACTCCATTGCAACTCAGTTAAATCGCGCCACCTTGCTGTAAAAGTTTCATCCACTGAACCATCAATTTTATAGTAGTCAAGTTGCTGTATAATTTCTGATACAAAGTTGTTGTGGATGTTTATAAATCCATGAACGGGGTCGGGCATCAGGAAGAAAGGTGGTAATGTCACAAATCCGTACCCTTGGATATAATTTATTTGCTCGAAAACAGGTCTCTGAGAAAAGACTCAGATTTTTTTTTAAAATTCAGTTACTAGTCGGTCTCTGTGGGAAAACACTTTGATATTTTCGGGAAGTTTGGGATTTCGGGAAAAAAATTTAAATTATTTTTTCAAAACTGTTTTATATTTTTTTTTACCGTATCAGGTAATTTCGCGATTCAGCATCAGTGGCAGCATTTTTTATATATAATATTGAGTTGGAAATACAACCAACCGGTTGTATTAGAAGTATGATCTACTATGCTAATGATCTGGATTTAATGTTGAAACATTTGGATGGTGATAAATGACTACGGTACTCAACGATATCTAGAACTGGCACCACCCAGTATACTAAATTACAATCCTGACGGTATACTTCGATACCACCAGAAGGTCATTATCCGTCTGTGTGTTGTGTGTTCAGCCGTTGGATGACCATATTATGTTGACATCTGCTACCTGGGATCTTGGATTTTTAGTGAAAAACTCAAGACAAGACATGTTCTAATAAGCAAGACATATTCTGCATTGAATAAGCTATCACTCTGGTATGGAAATCAATTAACCAGAAAATAATTAAAATATTAAATAATATTTAAAAGTTGTAAATGTTTTATTGCAGTCGTCACCAAGGTGTCATTCATAGGTTATACACCGGTATCCAATGCAACTCGTGTGGCGTTCGATTTCTTATTGCCGAGACAGATCGCTACGCAGCACATCTCGATTGGCATTTCCGGTTTAATCGTAAAGTAAGTTTATTTAAATACTTAATAAACTTTTGTAGGTTTATTTGTTTGCAAAAATTCAAAATATGTAGTTCTATACAAGAAAGGATACCTGAGCTCTAAAATTGAAACTGAGGTAATTACAGTTTAAAAAAAAATTTTTATGAAATTCTGAGCTAAAATTTGACGAAGATTTAGAATATTAAAAACGAGGAGTTAACTGGATCTGCTAGTATTCCGTCTGTCTTTCTACTGAATCTAGGCTGTTTAACAGACCAACAGCAGTAAACAAACAATTTTAAGGAGAATTTTCTCTAATTCTGAAAATCTACTATTAACAAGGTACCATTATTAGTTTAATTTAATTCTGCGAATATTTGACCAATTTAGGTGTGTTTTTTTCACTATGCTACCAACAAATGTCTTGATCATATTATCAACCCTAACTTAAATTTCGAAAAAATAAGGTTAAGATCACTCTCTCATGAAAGGTCCCTTTTACTGAAATTGTTAAAATTGTAAAATTAGCTGACAATGTTAGTTTATGCACTTCCTACATTATTTACTAAGATTGCGAACTAATTAGGATTAACTTATCACTATATTGAATCCTGTATTTGTGCACCGGTACCATGATACTATATATCCATGATTAGATATTATTGGGACCATCGCGATGACTGTTTAATTCTGTAATAAACATAAAAAGCATTCAGTGAAACGTTTCAGTTTGCTATGATCGACTGTTAGTATTGGAAAATCTGGCCAGTGTAGATGTATTCCAGGTCATTAGTATACCGGTGGGTGGGTACGCAACGCACTGTCACAATGTTTCGCAACGAATCAATAATGCACTTACTTTTCAACCAATTCAATTACATCTTAGGAGAAGGAGGGGACCCTTGATAAATCTCAAAAATGGTATTACTCGCTATCTGATTGGCTACTGTACCATGAGACTACTGCAGAGGAGAGGGACCAGCAGCCAATGGGAGTCGTTATGGAAAGCGAAATGACTGACAGCAATGCGAATGACGGAAGTCTATACTGTCCGATAGATGTGAATGTAGAGGGGGACGAGGTAAGTGTCAGACTGCCACGAGCGTTGGGTTTTATGGCATTCAAATATTTGCCAGTCGCGATTTGGATTGCTACGTTTTGATCTTAAACCCAAATGATAAGTCAAGCCCATCTCTCTGCCAAGTGCCAACTGAGCTAGGGTACTAGGCAATGATAGAAAGTAACTTTATATCACCAATTTCATGAAATATACATATCTTACTTTTTATAGAAATAAAGTAATACTAGTGCTAGAAAGCATTACTTTTTGTTCACCACAAGTAATTATATTATTTAAGTGATTTTTAATGAAATTTATTATTATTTTATTTTATTTGCAATTTTTTAGAACTGTAGCATGTGTGCCGAAGAGTTCGAGCAGGTGTTTGACAACCAATCAGAGAACTGGATCTTGAGGGACGCAATGAGAGTCGATGGGAATACTTACCATCCCCAATGTTACACTGATAGTGTAAGTTACATCCCATAGACTTAGGAAACGGGTAGCTAGAATAAGTAAGTGTGCTTCACATTGTTTATAAGATTGTTTCCGCTGTTGGGTTAGGGTTTTTTGTATGACGAGCGATGAATTAAGCGAATTCAGGTGCCGCTGTCCTTATGTATGTCCGTATGTCTGTCGCCTACTTTTGAAGGCTAATAACTTTGTACACAAGTAGTCTGTCGATGGTCTGACATGTACATTTCGTGCGGGGGCTCAGAAGTTCTCCGCAGTCTTACGGCAGAGGGCGGCTATGCAACGGTTTAAATTCTGGTACCCGTATGCTATAGCATGCTTCGTCAAGACCACACGAACTTGTTGTGGGGCGAACCACGAAAGTAAACGAGCTTAGCATCCAGGTACCACTGACTGAATCGGTGTATCTGTGATTCTTTTGTTCTGTTGAGACCAATATTTGAACATTAATAACTCCCATCAATCCCCAATAAAATCTAACCAAACTGGTACACATGTTGTTTGTCAAAAGTTTAGAAATTTTCCCAGTTGAATTTGCGTGTGGCCTTCGAGAAGCTAATATAAAAGCAGTTAATTAGTTAATTAAGTTGATTGCGTTAGAAAACAGCATTTTTCTGCAGCCTTTTAATCGATAATAATTATTTTATAGTATAAGATTTAAATAATTGTTCTTAAAAATTATACAGCTGCAATCCCCATACCCCATACCATTATAGTTTTTAATTGGTTCAAGTTGCTTTAATGTGTCTTTAATAATTATTGATCTAAACGTAATTAAAACGGCACAATTATTGAATACAATTTATTTAATACAATTAATTGAATGCATTTAATCCCCCTCATTATTGATCAACATTATCTAGTCACTGGTAGGGTGCAATCTACGCCCGCGTACACCCTTCGCCCGCGTACAACCTTCGCCCGCGTCCAATCTTCGCCCGCGTACAACCTTCGTCCGGGGGAAACCTTCGCCCGCAAGGCAATCTTCGCCCGCGAGCAACCTTCGCCCAATAAGGTTTGTGTTAGTAACCATTTTAGTTGCAAATTGAGGGAAAGGAGCAGGTTACAGAGACGGCTTTTTCTATCCAAAACAATAATAGTTTATTGGGCGATGGTTGCTCGCGGGCGAAGGTTTCCGCCGGGCGATAGTTGCTCATTTTGAGGGCGAAGATTGTTCCGGGCGAAGCTTCCTCGCGGGCGAAGCTTTCTCGCGGGCGAAGCGTTCTCGCGGGCGAAGCTTTCTCGCGGGCGAAGCTTTCTCGGGGCGAAGCTTTCTCGCTGGCGAAGCTTTCTCGCGGGCGAAGCTTTCTCGCGGGCGAAGCTTTCTCGCGGGCGAAGCTTTCTCGGGGCGAAGCTTTCTCGCGGCGAAGCTTTCTCGCGGGCGAAGCTTTCTCGCGGGCGAAGCTTTCTCGGGGCGAAGCTTTCTCGCGGGCGAAGCTTTCTCGCGGGCGAAGCTTTCTCGCGGGCGAAGCTTTCTCGCGGGCGAAGCTTTCTCGGGGCGAAGCTTTCTCGCGGGCGAAGCTTTCTCGCGGGCGAAGTTTTCTCGCGGGCGAAGCTTTCTCGGGGCGAAGCTTTCTTGCGGGCGAAGTTTTCTCGCGGGCGAAGCTTTCTCGCGGGCGAAGCTTTCTCGGGGCGAAGCTTTCTCGCGGGCGAAGCTTTCTCGGGGCGAAGCTTTCTCGCGGGCGAAGCTTTCTCGGGGCGAACCTTCTATTGCACATAAAATTGAGTAATTTTTAGTATCACTTGCGTGGCTAGTTAAAGATTATTATATTTTTTTGTAGGTGTCGCTTTCACAGTTATCAACAGAATTGCGAGAAGTTGATGGTGATGCGGAAACCGGGATATCCGATTCTATAACTGAGGAAACGAAAGTGCAAAACCAGACAGAAATAAAAGAAGAGAACATTTCTACAAATTCTAATGAAGAATCTACTGAGATTCCTGCCTCCGAAGTCCCTTCGGATCAACTTGAACCTACGAAGCCCTGCAGTGCTGCCGGTACAATCGATTTAGTTAACCTCTTCCAGAATAAAGATAGTATACTGAAGGCACAAGAGGAGAAGTTAAACAAAGCTCCGCTGCCCTGTTCTACGGAGCCACCTAAATTACAGTCAAAGACTGATTCTAAAGCAACCTCGGAATTCATTAAAATACCCGCCAACAAGTCCTATGGAGTATCGCATAACATTGCTAGAGCGATGCATTTAGAAGCGGAGTGGACCAGGGCTTTAGCTGAATTAAAAGGATCAAATACACCTAAATCGAATTTATCGACTGAGGGGGAAACACATTTACATGGAGCAGGCGAAAGTGAAAATAATATTGTAGCAAGTGTTGATGGCATGGAACAAAATGTCGCTGTTACTCAAAGTGAAAAGGGAACAATCCTTGATACCAAGACAACAGCAGTCGCTATAGACGAACTGGAGAAACCACCTGTCGGTGATGTGTGTGCTACAACTGGGATGGAAGAAGAATTGGAGGCATCTAAAGAGTCCCTAATCCCTGTTACTACATCAGATGCAGCTACTTGTGTCTCCGATTATACATCTATTTCTTCCAAAGAATTACCAGTTGATGATAAAACATTCAACAAAAGTACATGTAGTGAAGTAAATGTGAGTGCCCGTAGCGCCAAAGACGAATGGACTCTGGCGTCCACAACTGCTCAGAAATCGCCGGACGAAAAACAGGAACTTATTTCAAGGGAAGTCCACAGTGACGCAACCGTTACGGTTGTTCAAACTCATGTGATTCCGATTCTCTCGACAGCGGTGAGTATAAAAATAGAATCATCAGATAACGACGTTCCTGTAATATCGCAACCATTTGTTTCCATATATTAAAAAATATAAACTCAAGAAATATAAAAAAGATAATGGTTGTAAATCATTATTAAAGAACTCACACCGTTTTTGTCCAGTCACCCTCCTGTAATCAAGGCCCTGACCTCCCACCCAAACTTATTACGGATTATTTGAAAGATTCCTTGATGTCTTTAAGCATTCACATCCGCAAAGGCTTATTTTAGCACCATTCTCTTAAGATATCCCAATTGTTATTCGGCTTGGAACTCGTTCCAAGCTTCGTTATGGAACACATTGATGATGAGGTGGCTCGGTAATATAGGGTGGCTCGGTAATATAGGGTGGCTCGGTATTATAGGGTTGCGCAGTAATATAGGGTGGCTCGGTGATATAGGGTGGCTCGGTAATATAGGGTGGCTCGGTAATATAGGGTGGCTCGGTGGCTCGGTAATATAGGGTGGCTCGGTATTATAGGGTGGTGGCTCGGTAATATAGGGTGGTTCGGTAATATAGGGTGGCTCGGTGGCTCGGTAATATAGGGTGGTGTCTCGGTAATATAATAGAAAGGCGGTGTAGCTCATTTGGTTTAGCGCCGGGCCTGCAATCTATTGGTTGTAGGTTCATTCCCGCCAGGATCCACTCAGCCTTTCATCCACTGGGGTCGATAAAATGAGTACCAGTTAAATAACTGGGAGCAAATCCTGGGATAGGACTAGCGCCCACCCCTACCCTCGGGTAGCAGATAGGAGTAGCGCCCACCCCTACCCTCGGGTAGCAGCTATCGAAAGAGGAGCCTTCGTGTCGCCTCCGGCTTCGGCCGACTGTTTGCTTGCTTTTGCGGTAATATAGGGTGGCTCGGTAATTTAGGGTGGCTCTGTAATATAGAGTGGCTCGGTATTATAGGGTGGCTCGATAATATAGAGTGGCACAGTATTATAGCGTGGCTCGGTAATATAGAGTGGTGGCTCGGTAATATAGGGTGGCTCGGTAATATAGGGTGGCTCGGTAATATAGGGTGGCTCGGTAATATAGAGTGGCACAGTAATATAGCGTGGCTCGGTAATACACCCTGTACTGCTCGGTAATATAGGAGGGTGGCTCAGTAATATAGAAATATGAGCCTCTTTATAAGGTTTCGTTTCTTCTCTCTGTGAGTTGGCAAACGGTCCTGAAGCAAGATGTAAGTTGAAGAACAGCTTGTTTTACCATGGTGATGGTGAACTCTTATTTATTATCGATAGCATTTACAACCATTGTTTGTTTCAGTTGCATACCGATGTTAAAAATCCAATTAAATCTATTTAATATGACACTGAGACACAACTAAAGCAGTCAATCAATTATACAAACCTGTAATAAACCAAAAAATTTATTGTACGTAATGTTTTCTTACACTTATGAATATAAGTGCTAAAATTAATTTGAACTCTAAAAATTGATGTAGTTAAAGAAATGTCTACACGTTTACATTACCTACTGTATTAAAAAAAAAGGTAATACGCATTTTTCTGATAAAAGGAAATGTAAAAACAAAGTCGCGGTATTTAAGAAAAAAAAAATAAAAAAATTATTATTATCAATTATTAGTAATATTTTCTTTCTTAAACATTTTTTACAAAACAGACATATACCGGAGATTTTGTCACATCTTTACCTACTTCTGCCATTGCTTACATTGTACTCTTCACTCAATGTACAAAACCCCTGACTATTTGTATTTGACCATATTATTATTATTGATGCCCTTCCACTTCGGTGTTATTGACACCCTTGAGCGCCGCGACTCACAATAACCGGATTATGGGTTTCTGGACCAGATTAGGGCGACATCTTATGAAACCTTTGGGTGAGTTTGAATCCTTCATTGTATAATTTTTGATAAATTAATGGATTAACGAATTAGGTTGAGGACTGCGAGTAGATGACAGCTGATTTATCACAAGGATTTCATTGGATTATTATAGATGATAAGAAAATACTCAATTTACATTCAAACTCTTGTACATTTTATAATCTAGAATAATCTAAAATATTCGTTTGTTTTGAATCTAAAATTGGACACGCATCACATAGCTTAGCTGCGTGTTGAATATTTATATTAGCACTTAAAAATATATCGGTTTTTTCAGAAAAATGCTCCCCCATCAGTTTGACACGGTGGTAAGGTTCTTTGTATAAAGGGAATTAATTAATTATAGTAACTAACTACCAGAGAATGCAAGCTCAGTCAATACCTTAACTCCTCAGCATGATGGTCTGACAAGCTATTTCCTTCCTGTCTCAACTACTTTAATGCTAATTAACTGTATCTATATCCCATATTATTCAGCTGGTGTACTTGAATTTTTGTTCGGATATGATTCCTCCTCATAAGGAGATTGTAATTTCGCATAACCCACATACTTACAATACATACATGCATGGGTTTTTCCGTGAGGAGGACCACCCCGTGCACAATATTGGGCGTTCTCATATAGTAGAATATATATACAAGCACGGTGGATATCGTGCTTTCTTTCTTGAGACGCCTTATAATAAAGGACACTGGCCTGTCTGAAGATGTGTATTATTATAATCTCTCAAAAGTTATGGTATTTGGATTTGGTGTTGTGGCGGCGCAATAATTCGATTTTTCTTAGCACCCCTGTAACTTCTGCTCATGACTATGTTTTATTGTTTTTTGTTTGAATAGCTTTGCTTTCTCAATTAATAATTGATTAATTATCCTTGAATGTTCTTGCCCAAGTCAAACAGTGGTCTCATAAAACTTTTGTACTTTTGGATTTCTGAAATTCATTGTGAAAAAGTGCGAAATTTGTGCGAGAATTAAATTGTATGTTGTACACATTTTTCTCTTACATTCAGTAATAAATTATTTTTATTCCAAAATTGTAACATTACTCAACGCCGGTATTAATAGCGAGTTGTTATAAAGCACTTTACAACCTTAGAGGACATTACAGAATTGCATTGACCTGTACATTTAGTATTGTATGGACAAATAATGGACATTACTTAACGCCGTCATTGGTTACCACGTAAACAATAGGTGGAAATTTGCTGACAGCCAGATAGGCTTACTGCATTACCTACCGGTAGGCGGGGTGTAGCTATTAATAACCAGTACGGCCTAGCTATATTTTATTATAACATGGCTCCAAACGCCACCATAAATATGCTAAATAATTTATAACATAATTTATGTCATTTTTACATTTATTTATACAGCAACTAATTTAATTTGTTCAGTTTCTATCACTTATAATATATATATACAATCATTTCGTAATGTTAAAATTTTGGAATGAAACTACATACATACTTGTTGCAAAGTACTTTACAGTGTTCTGATCCTCGTGGCTTTATTTTCACTCACTCACTAACGTTCGTTCGTGTAACAAAGCCATTCGGATCATCACACTGTAAAGTGCTACTTTAGACACAAGTATGTAAATAGTTATTACAATAGCTTTACACAATTCTACAATTTCCCTGTTTTCCAACAAGACTTTCGTTATTATGTTCGTTACATTTAAATTATTTTGTAATAATATGATTCTTAATTGTTACTATGACTACAGTATACAGCTATTATGTTTGATTTTAATGTTATTCAGGAAAATTATCCGTCGTTTTTAAAATAACGTGACCAATCTCTTATCAGCCTGTTATTTTATATTATCATCATATCAATATACTGTAGTTGTGACGTCATTGAGTGAGAAAAATAAAATTCATTCTTTCAGACAGGGGATAAATTAAAGAGCACTCATGTTACTTATAAAATGGGTCACCGACACTCGACAATGTCAAGATTTGGGATTTGGTTTATGATTCTAAATTATTGTGGTATTTTTATATAATGAAGTTTCAATACAAATTAATAAATTTGCATTATCATATAGTGTCATTTGTATTTACTTGTTTTTTAATTGTTTACAATTATAAGTTACTAAATATTAATATAATCAGACCCAGCCACACTACTTACTGTACATTAAATATTAACAGCAATAATAATTATACTCTGCACTTTAGAAATTACATTCAACAGCAACTGTGTAGGCCTGTAACTTCTGATACTAATCAACTAAAATCATACAGATTTCGACTAACGCAATCATAATTCAAGATTTAAAACATGATTGCTTTACTGATTACGTATTTCTTGTGATTTGACGATGACAGGATTATCCTATGAATCTCTTGTTGCTGACTGCTCAGTTTGTTATATCTATATGCCGCTGCCCTTCCAACTATCAGTAGGTATATACAGTAGCAGTAGGCTCCGGTGTACCTAACGGTAGCTCCGTAGCCAGTAGCTATTGAATCAGCGGCCCTTTGGATGAATGTAACAACGGTATAGTCAGTAAGGTATCAGCTACCTGGACATAGCTATAGGCGATATCACCCAATATACAGAATGCTAGTGCGCCATGTACCTACCTACACTACGGTTGTACGGTAAGGAAGGATAGTGGATGGAAGAAGCGGTTGTATGAGTACCAAGGACTACAGTACTGCAAGATAAATATACACATTATGTAGCCAGCGACCCATTAAACTACCCCCCCCCCCCCCCCCCCCCCCCCCACACACACACACATCAACTAAATCTCCATAAATCTCTAGGATTCCTTAGTTTGTTCAGCAGATAATAACTCCCCATTACCTTACCTTACCGTATAAGGAGAGACATTTATTTGCTGACGTCATTGTAGATTCTTTTAATTGCCACTAAGTTTTCAAGGAATTCCTCCATGTTTTAATCGGAGGGTGAGGGTGTTCTCGTATATCTTATTTCTCGGTAGTATGAAACATTATTCCCAAGAAGGAATCCTTACCGATATAATTACTCGGGGTTTCTCAAGGCCAATAACTTATGCGAGCTTCGATTATCGGTATAGTTTCTATGGCTTAGCCCCTGGAGCTTCAAGGTTTTACATCAAATGGCCATTATTTTTTGCATTTATTTGTCTTCTTGTAGTGGGAGTATCTCATGTAATTACCTAAACGGCTAGTTTATAAGCAGTAAACAGTTTCCATTAGTGTCAAGTAAACAGTTCCCATTAGTGTCTTTATAATAATTCCTAACTGTTTCAAAAGTATTAATTGTGGTGATAATGCTTTTAGTTCACCAGTTGTCATCCCATATATTTGCCTTCTAACCTAGCTGAAATGATATAACCAGTTTCCTCTGCGTAGAGGAAGTCCTTTCGCAGTTGCAACCACAGTGTGCATAAGGATTCATATAAACATAATTTAACATTTATCGTACCAATAATAATTACAAATAAATAGTAGTATATCAGTATAAAAAATAAAGAGTAACCGCAATGATAATGTTTTATTTAAAAAAAAGTAGGTTTGCTTCGACCGTTAAGACAGGGATTCCGCACAAAGTCTGACGACTAATTCCAATTTCAGTCCCCCTGGAGCTGTTGTACTCCAAGAGGAAGAGGAACTCCAGAAATCATTTAGATAACAATTAAGGATGCAAAGCAGAGATGCGCCCTGGCTTGTCTCTAAGGCGTTTGTGCAGAAATGTAACCCACAATTAATTCTTTCGGAATTAATTAAAGGCAACGCATTTAACAACTGCACAACAACAATGTTGGGATTTTTAAAGCGCATCCCAGCTGATGAGCCATTCAATATATTTATTTGGATAATAAAGATTGTTACTCCAGTTGTTGTGCATTTACTCCAGTTGTTGTGAGGATGATAGTAATCTTACACCCAGTTACTTAAGGCGCAATACAATCTATATGAAACTCCTATTCCGGCCTTCAACCATAGCTGTCACCAACAACGCTGAAATACTTCTTATCTACTACGATCTTGGTTTCGAATATCCATATAACGCAGTTGGGTACTGAGCTGTATAAGAGGTACGCAAACCTATTCCTGTGGTGGACCTGTCATACCAAAATGTAGAATTCTGCCAATACTGCTGACGTAAACTGTCATATTATATCTTGAGAATTTATTGTGTGGGTGGGTTGGGTGCTGCATATATTGAAATATTCTTCACGCTAAAACTGATAATTAATTCTTAAATTCCTTATGGATGCGATATAATTATGCCATTATATTCTACTTTACGGAACTATGTTTTGACTTTATATCACCTGCTATAGCTGCTTTTTAAGACTGATTCTCATTAGCCAATTCTGACTTTCATTCCATATTGTTTAAATCATTATTTCATTAAATAATAATTGATAAATCCTAATTATATTTCGTCATTTCATTTTTACCGCCGCCTCTTGGCACAGCAAATAAACGGTGTGAGAACCCCGACAAAAAATACTTCAATAAAAATATTCGTAATCCGAGATCCACGATAATTTACAAAGTTCTTCGGGATTCGATTCTTATCAAAATATATATTTTCAAGAATATCAGATTCGGTTAAGGTAACATCGCGACATTAGCCATCTATTGTTGATCAAGATATCGGCTTTGCACCATAAAGGTTGCTCGTACAAGGAGTTCTGAAGACATGTAATCTCAGTGTATATGTTTGTTACCCTTCTAGGATATATGGAAAACTTATAGCTTCATATTATTTCTAGAATAATCCTACACCAGGATAGCTCAACACGATACAAACAATTTCCACTTTATATATTATTTTCCACTTTATATATCACTCTGTATTTCCACCAGTGAAATAAAACCAGGTCTGTTTCGAATTATCCACTGTTGAATCGAATAATATATACAATATATAATGTACTTGCGTAGTACTTAAAAAAAACAATTTTGTTTAACAAAGTAAATGGTAACAGTGACAGTGCGAATAAGTTAACAAAGTAAATGGTAACAGTGACAGTGCGAATAAGTTAACAAAGTAAATGGTAACAGTGACAGTGCGAATAAGTTAACAAAGTAAATGGTAACAGTGACAGTGCGAATAAGTTAACAAAGTAAATGGTAACAGTGACAGTGCGAATAAGTTAACAAAGTAAATGGTAACAGTGACAGTGCGAATAAGTTAACAAAGTAAATGGTAACAGTGACAGTGCGAATAAGTTAACAAAGTAAATGGTAACAGTGACAGTGCGAATAAGTTAACAAAGTAAATGGTAACAGTGACAGTGCGAATAAGTTAACAAAGTAAATGGTAACAGTGACAGTGCGAATAAGTTAACAAAGTAAATGGTAACAGTGACAGTGCGAATAAGTTAACAAAGTAAATGGTAACAGTGACAGTGCGAATAAGTTAACAAAGTAAATGGTAACAGTGACAGTGCGAATAAGTTAACAAAGTAAATGGTAACAGTGACAGTGCGAATAAGTTAACAAAGTAACTGGTAACAGTGACAGTGCGAATAAGTTAACAAAGTAAATGGTAACAGTGACAGTGCGAATAAGTTAACAAAGTAACTGGTAACAGTGACAGTGCGAATAAGTTAACAAAGTAACTGGTAACAGTGACAGTGCGAATAAGTTAACAAAGTAAATGGTAACAGTGACAGTGCGAATAAGTTAACAAAGTAAATGGTAACAGTGACAGTGCGAATAAGTTAACAAAGTAAATGGTAACAGTGACAGTGCGAATAAGTTAACAAAGTAAATGGTAACAGTGACAGTGCGAATAAGTTAACAAAGTAAATGGTAACAGTGACAGTGCGAATAAGTTAACAAAGTAAATGGTAACAGTGACAGTGCGAATAAGTTAACAAAGTAACTGGTAACAGTGACAGTGCGAATAAGTTAACAAAGTAACTGGTAACAGTGACAGTGCGAATAAGTTAACAAAGTAAATGGTAACAGTGACAGTGCGAATAAGTTAACAAAGTAAATGGTAACAGTGACAGTGCGAATAAGTTAACAAAGTAAATGGTAACAGTGACAGTGCGAATAAGTTAACAAAGTAAATGGTAACAGTGACAGTGCGAATAAGTTAACAAAGTAAATGGTAACAGTGACAGTGCGAATAAGTTAACAAAGTAAATGGTAACAGTGACAGTGCGAATAAGTTAACAAAGTAACTGGTAACAGTGACAGTGCGAATAAGTTAACAAAGTAACTGGTAACAGTGACAGTGCGAATAAGTTAACAAAGTAACTGGTAACAGTGACAGTGCGAATAAGTTAACAAAGTAAATGGTAACAGTGACAGTGCGAATAAGTTAACAAAGTAAATGGTAACAGTGACAGTGCGAATAAGTTAACCAAGTAAATGGCAACAGTGACAGTGCGAATAAGTTAACAAAGTAACTGGTAACAGTGACAGTGCGAATAAGTTAACAAAGTAAATGGTAACAGTGACAGTGCGAATAAGTTAACAAAGTAAATGGTAACAGTGACAGTGCGAATAAGTTAACAAAGTAAATGGTAACAGTGACAGTGCGAATAAGTTAACAAAGTAAATGGTAACAGTGACAGTGCGAATAAGTTAACAAAGAATTTCAGTCACTAAATGTTATTTAATTTATAGATCTATTTCGATCAAGTTAATCGATCGAATATCAACTAATTAATTAACTTAATTAACAATAATATTTTAATTAACCAGAGGGGCCAATCAACGTTAGAAGAGACGAGGATAATTTGTCCTACCAGTTACCAACAACGACAGCCACCAATGCACCAGCAGCCAGCCCAAAGTCGTCTACCGCCTACTTACCCACGGGTAGCCCAAAGTCGTCTACCGCCTACTTACCCACCGGTAGTCCTAAATCAGTCAATCTCTCTAACAGAACTCCGAGTCCCAAAAGCGGCAGACGTCTACAGCGGGAGGGGTCATTAAGCACCCCGAAACGCAGACCAAGCGGGTGGTCAAACCTTCTTAACAAGTTAGTTTGTGAGATTACTTCTTCTCATGTGATTAAAAACTACCTATAAATACAATGCAAGGTTTGAGATAGGGTAATGTATGTTCTTTGTTACTTTCGCCGTGAGGACCAGCCTGTGCAGCACAATCTTGTACTTTGGTAGCCCAAGAATAGAGTTTGCAAAATAATTGCGCTGTGGCCAGCGGCCTGGCCTCAGTATCTGCGCTCTGCCGGCTACACTAAGATATAAATCTATGTACTGTTTTCTAAGAATTTTAGTGAGAAAAAGTAGATTTTGAAGACATATGAGTTATTTATAACACGAGATAGTTATTTTTTAAATTTACTTTCATAATATAATTATATATTTATTCCAGTATTTTTATTGCGTTTTACGAAGGATAATAATTGTATTGTGTTTGAGAAGGTTTGCTATGTAGTACTCCTTTACTGAATATATGAAACCAGGTGGTTAATGCAGCGCGAAATTACGCGCCATTACAATGTAATTGATTTAGTGTTCCCTGCGGAGAGGTAAAGATTTAACCAAGGGTTGTCTTGTTACTGGGTTACTGGTGGCTTTGTAGTGTACTACAGTAGGTAAATCAATTAATCATATGATACAGAATTGCAGTGCCTTCTCCTTCCTTCGCTTTCCATAATAAATAATTTGTAGATAATCACGCTGGTGGTGGTGTTCACGTATATACGGGATGCTAAACCTTGGGAGTTAGTGTGTAACCCTTTCATACTTATTAATAACGTTAATTACCTTGGTGTTCACTTTTGTTATATATTATAATTTGAAGTTCTCGCATTTTTTGATTTTTTAGCCTCAATAATAAAATTTGATTTGGGTCCATTTTATTCACAACTGTAGCAATATTCACATGATACATATTCACACATATACATACATATTCACATGTACATAATTCACATGTACATTCATATTCACATGTACATACATATTCACATGTACATACATATTCACATATACATACATATTCACATGTACATACATATTCACATATACATACATATTCACATGTACATATACATCTATATAATTTTTATTACTCACCCTGTAAACTAATTTTCATTTAAAACTTAATGAGATAAAAATATCGAGTAAAAGTCAGTAATTATAATATGTCAACTGTTAATTGATCTGTTAAAAAAGTAGTTTTTTATGCTATGTAACGAAGTTATTTCAAAATTAGGCATTACAATGTTCCCATTCCTATTTGCAAATGTGACACCAAAATATTATGTGTAGAAAATTCAAAATTTCTACAAAATGTCTGGAGCGTTCACTGGTATTGTTTAAGAGCCTCCGAAAATGGACTAAAATACTACTAGAATTATTAACACTGTTTAATGAAAAATGTATAAATTACACCCACAAATTCCAAATTCATTATCTATTTGTCCCACACACCACGACCACGCCACATAGTGTGATGCTATAATGCGTTGTGTCGTTGTAACCGAATCCATTCCACTTCCCCACATACAGTTGCATTATTCTTGAAACTACATTGTATTTATTCAACCCAATAAAACAACAAACAGTTCACTAACAACTTATCTAAAGGTGATTTGCGATTAGGTATAAGGTTGGGAACTGAACGGTTAATGGGTTGCATCAACAGCAGCAGCAATAGTAACAGTAGCTAATTTTATAAAGTTAATGGGTGGCATTTTCAATTAGAGTAGATTTTCAACTGAACCTTTTATGGCTTATTATCAGTAATTTATAAGAAAATAAACGGATAATTAGGGAAATACGGCTTTGTAGGTCTTCCATAGAATCATAACTCACATTCATTAAATACTTAGGACGGAGCGATGCCCATTACCTATTGTGTGCTTTTCTTATTGAAAAAATATATTTATAGATAACAATAATTAATATATAAAATATTGTGAGCTAAAAGTATAATTGGACAGTAATCTCATTGTATCAGATCCACTGTACATTGGATCCACGGCATTTGTGTCCTACTGATGCTGGTTAGACAGATCCACTCGGGGTCAGGGGTCCTTCAGGGTGATACACTCTCACCATTTTCTTATTTTTAATTAATTACAGTCGCTAAGGATCTCTACTAGGGTGGGTCGAAAAATACTTTTTTGCTCAAATTCGGTCGGGTTAGTGAAAAAAATGTGCCATTCCTGATAAAAATGTTATGCCCATAACTTCATGCGAAATTTCAAGTCCTTCTGGCTCCAACGGGGGGTCAAAATTTCGAAATATTGGCAAAATTTTAAAAAAATCAGCTTAGGCAGACCAAATTTTTTTTTGCTCAGATTTAGTCAGGTTATTGAAAAAGGGCTTCCATTTATGGTAAAAATATAATTTACAATGCTTCACATAATTATTTAAACTCTTTCTGTCTCCAACAGGGTGTCAAAATTTGGAAAAAATTGGTGTAAACGGCCTTATTTTTTCCTGAATAAAATTGATCTAGTGAAATATAGTTTGGCATAAGTTTTCAGTTTCAAGGTTCTCAAGGTTCCACTGAACTCCATTCAACAGTTTCAGTATCAACATTGTGGATAAAAGATCAAAAAAATTCAAGACAGTTTTTGGAAAACTTAACATTCAATATTACTGCATGTAAATGTAAATTTATATTAATACACAAAGTTATTCATTATGTCATCAGTTATAGCTGTAAAGAAATAATTTTGATGACTTAACAAAGTTTCGACACAGTTTAACAGATGTATATCAGATTAGTTTTTTAAAATCCGACTTAATGATAAGCTTTGGTGCCACTCTTCTGGACTCTAAAGTTGATCGTATGAACCCATCACGATTAGATGGACCAACTACCGAAATGCTAGCTTCTGTCACCAGCTTGACACACCTCTCAACAGCTTGTGTGTGACATGGAAACTGTGGCATAACTACTTCAACAACACCTTCAAGCTGCTGTTTAGACCAACCCATTGTGATTGGCGGTTCTGTTCGCTGAATTAGTTCAGACCATAAAATAACATCAGTGTACTCTGTCGCGTCGAAGTTCAGGGGTGGTACTCTGAAGGATCGTACACCAGTAGTAGACGGTTTACCTCTTGCCAACAGAATGCGACGTGCTGCCAACTCTCGAATATGTGGTCTTTCATCCATCAACATTGCCAGAAGTAAATTTTCAGGATGACCTGAGTAACTATTTCTCTGCAGAACAGGATCAATTATGGCCTTGAGTTCAGTCGATAGATAACGAGAAGATGAGATCATCTGATATAAATGATGTGGACCATGATAGCATTGTGGTTTCTGTTTTATTGCAAACCAAGTAGGTGCATACACTATCATAATGAATTCCACGATGGCAATCAACTTTTCTGAAGGATCTGGTGATCCAATGTAAAGCCGAAGTACACGATTTGCCAAAGTAAGCCAACGTGAATGATGAAGTGGTCCAGGTTTTTGAGCTGCCAATCTTGAATCGCAACATCCTGTAGCAACTGCCCGATGGATCTTTAATAAGTACTGCTGATCAGAACTCAGATCATCACATGGAACATTGATCTCTGGAATATTAATTGGTTGGAAATTTATTACATCAAGAGCTTCACAAGACTGAAGTGCAGATCCAATTGATCCCGAAAAGGCACGGGGTCCAACAGTACGACCATCCAAATGTTCGAAAATATGCCGCAGTGGAAGCTCATTTATATGTAGCATACAAATTAGCCACTGTAGTGGTCTTTGAAATGACTCCTCGAAACGTCGAATGACACCCCCCTTTGAGCCAGTATTGACAGCAGTACCATCACATCCTATGGCATTCACATTATTTAAGTCTAAAGGATTAACACATGATGAAATAGCATCAAATATTGATTGACTTGAGCCACTAACTGGAGAAACATGGCCAATATAATTGGCACCAGGCTCTGACATAATTGAAACATGTTCTTCGCGAACTGTTCTGCGGTGATTTGTAGTAGTGTCCCCTTCAACAGTGGGCACATCTATTAAAGTTTTATCCTTGCGGCCATCAAAGTATATACTGCTCAAAGATTTTATTCCAGCATCTTTCAACTCTACCCGCCTCTTCTCACGTTCTCGTCTAAGTTTTGAACGATCTATAATCATGGAGGCATCCTCTTTTGAAATAAGACCAGCATCATGTAAGGCTGCAGACGATATTGCTGCTGCTGCCCTGTCAGAAACATGGTATCGATCAGAAATCGTAGCTAAAGTTGGTAAACAATGTCGCATTTGAACAGCTGACGTTGATGGAACAGTAAATATGTCATCACCGCTACTATAATCCGATTCGGGATTACAGCTTTTCACCCCAGTTGATCCAATAATGGATCCATTTTCGTCACTTTCGCTACTATCAGCCAATTCTACCACATCATGTATTTTACTAGATACATTTTTAATATAACTCATTGAAAGGGACTGACTTCTACGATTTTTACGATCTTCCGCTGCCTGTAATCGTGTAGTTTCACGCTCATCAATAGCACCAACAATCATCTTCCGTTCACCTCGCTGATCAGATAAAAATGGTTGCTCCAGCATGGGTACTTTGCGATCACGATTACAGTTACAATTAGCAAAATCAGCACACTTGCAGCTACAAATATCAAACAGCTGTATCTGACAATTATCACGAAATGTTCCACGCTTTTGTTTCTGAAACTCGGTGTCCTTTGCAGTATTGTATGCTTTTAGCAGAGACATATACTTGTTATGGAGCGAAATAATCTTTTCGATTATACGGCGATGACTTAGAATTGGAAGTGAACATTTATTCCAAACATCTTGGACATCATCAGCAACTTTCGAGGCGATTTCACGAAAAGAGATATGCTTTCCCAACTCTTGCAGTCCAATATTCTTTAAGTGGACACAATGTTTTATAACATCAGCCTCAGTAGGCAGGTTTGACTGGGGGATAATGTCAACTCCTCCAAATATGGGACATGATGTCGCACTTCTGGTCTTTACACTACCAGCTGATGCCATTGCAGTTATATTGTATAAAAGTTTATGTTCTTTTTCAGTATTTTATCAGTCAGTTCTAATCAGAATTACTGGTACCGGTACATCAACGTTAGAAATGATGGAAATCACAAAATGGTGAAATGTAGTGCTGCAGTTTACTGCTTTTGTCTTCTCTATGGGATTACACGTCATTAGTTTATATTGTCATTAGGTTCTTGCATAACAAGGGCCTGCGAGACCAGGGCATGCGTTATTATTAGGTCCTACATAATTATCTGCGTCTTTCTAAAAACTCCTAAATGGTGAATGGTGATTCCAGCCGCAATACGCAGACTTTATAATAGTGCAGTACCTAATACTGTAATGATGCAGTAGGCCTACCTAATTACGCAATACCTATTGACTACCAGACCTAACAACGCGACCCCCTCAATGGTACTGAAACTGTAGGATACATTTTGAGTAATTCTGTATTTTAAACCTTCTACTGTAAAACCTCAAAGAACTATTTTAGATACTGTATTAAACAGTTGGCTCATGAAAGTAGCAAGTACTGAAGTAGCAAGTATGTAGGTCAGTTAGGCTAGGCAATAACAATTATTAATCACATGTAAATACGTTTTAAATTTCCCTCCAATATTTGTATCACTTTTTATTATTTAAACTGTAATTGCAATTGGTGATGGGTTTCTCTGTATCTATATTTGTGAAATTGTTTGACTATTCTCGATTTAATAAGTTGGCTCATGAAAAGATGAGAGAGAGTCAAAAAAGCAAATAAGACAAATTATTTATAAAGATTTCTACTAAATGATAAAAAAATTCTACCTGCTAACTTGATTTCACTAACTGAGATCATCAGTCAATTTAAACAATTTGGATCCACTACCAATTACATATATTTTTCAAACTTTTACTCTTTTTTGAGAAATTCTTACCCCCTGTTGGAGACAAAAGGAATTGAGATAGTTGTGTGAAACTTTGAGAATAACATTTATATCAAGAATGGTACACTTTTTTCACTAACCCGACTAAATCTGAGCTAAAAAAAATTGGATCTACCTAAGTGGATTTTTTTTTATTTTTGCCCGATTTTGTGAAATTTTGACGCCCCGTTGGAGCCAGAAGGACTTGAAATTTTTGCATGAAAATTTCGACATAACATTTCTATCCGGAATGGCACATTTTTTTCACTACCCCGACCGAATTTGAGCAAAAAAGTTTTTTTCGACCCACCCTAATCTCTACCCATGTCCTAAGACCATCTTTATAAAGATGGGGTGATGGTAACGCCCCCTACAGGTACAAGCAGTAGAGGAAATCCAGCAAAGTACCTAACTGATCTAAACTTTGCTGATGACTTAGGAGTACTGCCAGAATCACTAGAGGGAGCCCAACGGCTCCTCTGATCATTGGAGCAGGCTGCTTCTAGTGTTGGTATTTTTGTAAATTACAAGAAGACCAAAATCATGACAGTGATCTTTAGACAGCCCTTGTCTCAAGAAATATTTGATCCTAAGGCCGTAAGTTCCAGGGAGGTCTTGCTTGTGCATGCATGGGGATGACTTGGTATCATGGATCGGGAAGTCAGGTGAAGAAGTAAGGGAAAAGACATGGGCTGGTCAGAATTGAATAGTTTGTCCAGGATTTGGAAGTCCCATGGAATAAAAGGATTTACCATGATTCGATTATTTATGGCAGCAGTTGAACCAGTAGTCTTATGTGAGTCCGTGCTGGGCTCTAACCTAGCCTCACTTCCCTTTAATTGTGCCAATATCTTTAGATTGTTTCTGATTATTTTAATACAAAACAACCATGTATCGAAACACTATCAAGTTATATGTGATTTAAAATATAATGATGTATAAGTTGTTGTGTTGTGTTGTTCTCAATTAAAATTGGTTTACCCAATATATTATTGTGCATTTATCTTTATAGTTTTCTCCAAACAAGTTTACCTTTCTTCTTCATAACATGCACTGATTATCTTGTACTTTACTTGAATTCTCATAACATAATATGGACGGACACTCGTAATTGGAGATAAGATCGACTCACTGGCACTGGTGCATCACATTCGTGTTATTGATAAATCCATTTGTCTTAGGGAAGAGAATAAGCTAATACTTATTATTATATGTTTTTGTGATGAGGCAATGTACTGTATTATGTTACATGTGTTGTGGATTACTCCACCCTGAGCTCATGAGCCAAAGAGCCACTATTGCTAAATATTGTTATATGATTTCTACGATATTTGTGTTTTTTTAAATTTCATTACATGTAATTCTTAAATATTATTTACTTTGTAGATTTCAGGGCGTTTCCTCTGCCCCCGGAAAAGATAATCCGGCCAGTCAGAGTGCATCACTGCAAATTGAAGCCCAAATTCACTGTGAAGAGATTTCTAAGTCGAGTTTATCACCAGCTAGCAGTAAAGGTAAGGTTGTTTTTTTTTCCTTCAGAGGTTCAGTTATAATTGCATATGTTATTTATGGTGGAGTGATTCAATTTGATAACAAGATCACGGTATCAATTTGCATCCTATATTTTACGATTTTCTCTCTTATCCCTGGAGAAATGAGGAATGTATTGAATCTGTGTAATTGATTATTTAGTTGGAATAAAGTAAAGAGTTAGTTTTTAACTAATTTAATTATTATTTTGTTGTTTAGTTTGGATTGAATCCCGTAAACCATGTGCCTTAAACCAGCCCCCGACTGTGACTCCTCCTAGTGTAACAGAAAGTAGTCCGAGGTTAGAAAACTCACCCGCGAGGGGCATCGAACCTCTCTCAATCTTGGAGTTTAAACTGACACCGCGGGTGCCAGTTGGCATAAGGGAAGATTCCTTAGCGGTTTCATCACTCCCCACAACCCCGGTTGCGGGACACCGACCAATCACTGAGTCGCCTCATAGTAATCGTTCTGGCCATTCACAGACAACCCGAGGAAGCTACCAATCACATCGCTCGGATCTACCCGTCCAATCACGTTCTACAGATCAACAACCTACATCTCCTAGAAACAACCGGAAGTTTACTAATCAACCTGAACTAACAGCTTCCAGACCCAATCCAAGTGATGGAAACTATGGCAATAACACCGACTCGCAGAGTTTTAACCAACTCGGTATAAATTCGCTTCGTAACTCAGCCGAATCTATTCATATAGAGAATCGTGTCTCTGTTAGCCCACTCCAGACTCCGACACAGCGCGAGACAACTCATAGAGAACTGCCGGCAACTCCAAAAAATTACAGTGAAAGACGAGACTGGGTGCTCGCGAGATTAACAAGGTTAGTTGTTTTACCAGTAATTTACCGGTAATTTGCACTGTAGTCTATCAAACACCCAACACATGTAGTAGTCTGAATGGGGTTGTGAATTTAAAAATTGTGTGAAGATCATTTGCACAATCATATAGTCAGTATGACTCGGAAAACTATGAATCTGTTGGTAAAAAAAATAAATTGTTTCGGTCTGATCAGCAATTTAATTCCCCTTATAATGAATATCTTGTAAGGTGTCTCACACGTTTGAGGTGGTTTTCGGGGTGCTGGGTGTGTTCGGGGTCATGGGGGTGTTAGGGGTGCTGTGGTGTTCGGGGTGCTGGGTGTGTTCGGGGTGTTAGGGGTGCTGTGTGTGTTCGGGGTCCTGGGGGTGTTCGGGGTGCAGAGTGTGTTCGGGGTGCTGGGGGTGTTAGGGGTGCTGGGTTTGTTCGTGGTGCTGGGTGTGTTCGGGGTGCTGGAGGTGTTCGTGGTGCTGGGTGTGTTCGGGGTGCTGGGTGTGTTCGGGGTGTTCGGGGTGCTGTGTGTGTTCGGGATCCTGGGGGTGTTTGGGGTGCAGGGTGTGTTCGGGGTGCTGGGGGTGATCGTGGTGCTGGGTGCGTTCGGGGTGACGGGGGTGTTCAGGATGCTGGAGTGTTTGGGGTGCTGGGTGTGTCGGGGTGATGGGTGTGTTTGGGGTGCTGGGGTGTTAGGGATGCTGGTTGTGTTTGGTGTGCTGGGGGGGTTTGGTGTTCAGGGGGTGTTCGGGGTGCTGGGTGTGTTCGGGGTGCTGGGGTTTTCGGGGGTGCTGGGTGTGTTCGGGGTTCAGGGGGGTGTTCGGGGTGCTGGGTGTGTTCGGGGTGCTGGGTGTGTTCGGAGTTCAGGGGGTGTTTGGGGTGCAGGTGTGTTAGGGGTGCTGGGTGTGTTTGGGGTGCTGGGGGTGCAGGCGGTGTTCGAGGTTCAGGGGGTGTTCGGGGTGCAGGGGGTGTTCGGGGTGCTGGGTGTGTTCGGGGTGCTTGGGGTGCAGGGGGTGTTCGGGGTTCAGGGGGTGTTTGGGGTGCAGTGGGTGTTCGGGGTGCTGGGTGTGTTCGGGGTGTTCGGGGTGCTGGGGGTACAGGGGGTGTTCGTTTGATTTGGATCACCTGCGAAAGCGTCTCGTCCTCATGACGAAAGTAATGTCCTACAATACAGCTACAGCACTGCTCGAGTGCGGGGCAATCAAGTGTGGGAGGGCCTCAAAAGCTGTACAGAGTCTGGTTGGATTTATATTCTTTGTACTCAACACAGTGAACCCGACGTAGCATTCTTGTGAAAGTTAGCTTGTGGCAGTTAGAGCCCAGTATAAGCATGGACTTCCATAGAAGAAAGAGTTCTGGTTCTACTGCAGCCCTAAATTATTGAAATTAGATAATTATGTTTTATTCTATGGGACTTCCAAATCCTGGACAGACTATTTAATGCGGTCCATCCATGCCTACTCCTTGCTTATCCATGATCGCAAGTACCAGAAGTAACCCAACTTATCAGGCAAGCCAATCTTAGAGCTTATGCTCATGCGATTACATATTTACTAAGGAATTTCGAAGTCTATTAAATGACAAAATCTGCATCCAGTTGGATTTGTTACATCTGCCTCATCTTAATTATGAGGGTCTAAGGACATTATTGGAAAATAATCCACCACAATTATGAATATGAATGGTAAAAGTATGTCAGCCTGGAAGGCTTACCATAAAACTTCAAATGTATCTCGTCAACATCAATGGTAGACAAAAGTTTATTTCTACTACTATAATCGGTATGCTGCATTGCAGCTGCACATTGAGGACTGTACCATGCAATCCTCACCGACATGCTGCAATACAGCAGAATCGAAATCGAATTCTCTTAACGAAATTATTACACCGCCACAACTCCCTATCACCCATGACATTTGCTAGATCATCCGCATCTTCAAGGCCAGTGTCCTTTAAAATGCGTCTCAAGAAAGTCAAGGGCTGTCCACCATGCTTATTCACTCCATGAGGCTGCCAAAGTACAAGATTATGCACTGGCTGGTCATCACGGCGATAGCAATAATGTCCTCGAAGCGGAGGAACGATTGATTAATTGGAATTGCAATAATTTTCACAGATGTTGATTATTTGAATGTGAGACTGAATTAAAGGCCTCAAAGAAGTCAAACACAAACGCAACTACCATATGTCTGTCGTTCTTTGTTGAAATCTCTTTCAATTAGCTTTCAATGATCAATAATGGGCTCCATGTTCCCATGAACTTTACAGAGCCCATTCCAATTTCAGCATGGCAGTCTCTCATTTGGGATCCCTGCTGCGATATATTGCCTCACATTACTGTAATATTTCCACAAAACCACAAGTCAATCCGAAGTAGGCCTACAGTGGAATACGCACAA
>JAUCBJ010005244.1:0-36835 GCA_032718475.1 Nemertoderma westbladi
ATATTTAATGGATTTAAAAGTAAATAAGACCTAAATCCTGGAATATTACTTTCAAACAAAATTAGAATCGAAAATGCCGTTTTACAGGAAAAGTCAATTTTGTCATTTAGGTTGTTTGATAATGAAAGGGTACGATATGTAAATAGTCATTATTCCCTTTATACTCCTCACCTACCAAATATTTAGACCGCAGATTTTTGGGCGCAAATTTGGAACTTTGCACACGGTTACCATGGTAACAACTTGTTAAAGATTCTAGAAAACACAATAATTAACACATAATTATAACTATTTATTACATGGGAAAAACAGTATAAATTTTTTTCACTATCCTCCAGGCATTTTATTTACCGAGCGTCAGCGAGGTTAATAAAGGGTCGAGAGAATATTGAAAAAAAAATGTTCTACGTATTTTTCCCATGTAATACGTATTTTTATTCTTAAATTGGTACTTTTTTTGTTGCTCAATTCTTTAATAAAACGTACAGCGATTTAGTGGTACCAAATAAATTATAGTATTTTACTATATTGCTTCCATAGTTACTGCAATTCAAATTAATGTACTCTTCAACTCTGATGCTGCCTTACTCAATATTAATTAATTTAGTGTTCCCGAAAATTTGTTATGTAACTAGAGAGCCGCTTATTATAAATAATTGCACACATTTCACAGGTCACCACGGCATTCTTATTAAGAATCGCCTATTACGTTTATTTCGATGCTTCACCCATATAGAACTCAAAATAGTCTTCCAAAATAGCTGTAGGTTGTCCTCCCTCTTTCCCTATAAAGACTGCGCCCCCCTCCTCATGCGTTCCGGAGTCGTCTATAAATACAACTGTGGAAGCTGCCCAGCCTCCTACATTGGCCGTACCATCGGACATCTTGGGAAAAGCTACCGCACGGGTAGGTTCTCTGTCCCTAAAGATTCCGCTATTTTTGACCATTCAATTTCTTGTGACCACCCCATTCTTACTGATAATTTCAAAATTCTCGCAACTGGCAAAGATATTCTAGAACTCAATATTAAAGAAACACTTTACATCCGTTCGCAAAGCCCCTCCCTTAATGACCACACCACGTCCATTGAACTACTTCTACTTTAGTTATTCCACCCCCCCCCCCCCCCCCCCCCCCACTTTCATATTAGTCTAATATTTTGTTAGTACTAATATTAGTTCATATTAGAATTTTCCCGCAATAATTCTTTCATTTCTATTTATTTTTCAAAATTTAATCATATTTCTTCAAAATTCAGTGCAATTATTTATAACGTCATTTTATTATTGTCTATAACTACAGTAAAACCGGTAGCCTACCTACATACAGTACGTAAGCAGAGTGTTTGATATGTGTTTAATTATTGTGTTTTCCATTTATAATATTGGATATTGATTTCAACAAAGCAACTCGAATCATCACACTGTACTGTGTACTGTAAAGTGCTACTTTACACACAAGTATGTAAATAGTTATTACATTATTACATGAACCTACTGTATTTATAACACAATAAAACACAATAATATTTAAAATTTACCGCCCTTTTTGCCTTTTTAGTTTTTATTGACAGTGATGGTGGTGGGTATAAAAGTTGTGTGTAAATAATGTAACAGTTCTTTAAAAAAATTTGTTCTGGAAAAAAAACCTATTTATCATAATAAGCATTAAGCAACCAAACAAATTGGCATTTAAAAAGTGTCGAAAAAATATTACAAAATTGTGTCGACAGAATATCCAGTCTCAGTATGTAGGCATGAAATCCGATGGCTTAAATTATAAGAATAAAGCAGTAATAATTAACAGTAATGCCATTTTGGAATATTATTAGCTAATCTTTGGTACAATATCTTTATATGTCATGCCATTCGACAAGTTATTTCCCCAGCTGGTCGCTGCACTGTTGGGAAGTGCTGCGATCGAGTTAGTTAGCTAATTATAGTAATTATTTCTATACATTTTGTTATTACATGGTATAGCTTATAGTCCCACATAGTGGTGGGTTACTTTACGTTGTAAAACAGTATCAGCCGGGTGCAGCGGAGGGCAATTAATTTTCCCAATAAACTAGTAAATGGGTTTAAAGCATGGAGACATGATTGTAGGATATAATAATTAAATTATTCATTGTAAAGGAAATAATGGGGAAATTTATTTTTTATCATGATCGATATTAATTATAAGCATAAAGAGCAAGGTATCGAAAGGTTGCCAACCTGATCTACCATCTGTACCAATCTGTTCAAATCTAGTGCAAATAATAGTTCGGTGAAAAATAGATGTAAAACAGCTTAACCTAAAAAATAAAGGCTAGAGTTCCGTATAGAACTGCATTTTTAAAACTTATGTCATTGTTACTATGGCAACATTGAACAGTGAAAATAAATATTATTATCAAGCTGCATTTTGCACCATCATCGTAGAGCATAGAGAGGAACATTTCAGGAAAATACATTAGAAATCCGCAAAGAGAAAGCAAGTCTAAGATAAAAAAATGTTGTAACCATATTCCTTATAAAATGGAAGGTATGGTTGCTGCGGAAAGTATTTAAAATTTGTTTCAGAAATTTACCACAGTAATCGTTGCTGACCATAGTGATCGTTGTTGGTCGTATTGTTCGAAAATAGCCGATTAACAAATTTGAAAAAATAATGAATGAAATATATTTTCACCAATACTGTAACTTAAAGCCTAGTATTTATTGGCTACGATTTACTTCAACTCCAACAAAAATTAACCTTTGCACCAAAACAGATCCCGTTCCACCAAATATTTTTTAATTAGCTCGAATTAGCTAAAACTAACCTTCGGCAATCGAAACCCTAGACAAAACGTGTCTTCAACCCTAAACCTAACTGGAAACCTGGTTTTTAACACTACCTGCGGCCAATATGAATATGGCCCTAATTAAAGCCAATTGGCCCTACCTTATAATATTTGGTGGTAAAGTGAGCCGTTTTTTGTGGAAAGTGAGTTTATTTGATTAAAAAAGGTATATAATTAGGTGTGCAAATAATTTGTTGCGGTATTTAATTTCTTATGAACATATGAACCTAATATGTAGCCTATGAGATTGACCAGTTTTTATGCCACTTGGTTAATAATAATTCTCGGTCAACTAAAAATTTTTCCGCAAAAGTAAAAGGTAATACATTTTTTATGTTTTTATCTTGAAGACGCCAGTAATGATCTGCCAGACCTCCCGATTCTTTCAAGTCCAGATCCCTTCCAAGATGGTCTATATACATGTATGTTATAGCCGGTCGTCCACGGCTACGATTTTCTCGTGTTGGTTGCCGAAAAATGTAAATATGGCATGACCTCCTCATGTTTACTTCTTCAGCAGTGCCCACTGAATCTTAATCTTCATGGAGTGGTTGATACGATATTGTACAATATTTTAAGTAAACGGAGTGGAACTACTAGGAGCGTACTAACATTTCTATAAACTACCAATTGTGGTAAGCGTAAGGCCAATGGAAAGGAGTGTTGGAATAGGAGCAGCCAGACAGCCACGACCGACCAAAAGGGGTGAGTTCATTCCCTAGTACTTACGTAACAGGAGAAGAATAAAGATTATTCAAAACAAAAAATATAAATACAATTAAATATTTATAGTTCCCACCCTAACTATTACTTGTCGTGCTTTTTCAGCCTGTTCTGGATTTCTAATTGGTTGTTGCTTCCTATCCTGAGCTCACCTGATTGGCTAGTTAGATTCTCTTAGAAAAATGGGGTGCCGGTCTTATGTCAGGTCAGGTATTCTAGGTCATTGACCAAGAAAACTTACCACCTCCATGCAGCATAAAGGAGGTGCCACCTGTAGCTGCATAGACCCTCTTACTAGGGCAAATCTGGTCATGTAACAAGGAACCCCTTCGTTCTGGGATAAGGACGCCTTTGGTCCTGGATTAAGTACCCATATACTTGGCTGCAGCGATATATGGCCTGGCCAGGCAGATGGTGATCTACCAATGGCTGGTCAGGAGTAGAGTGTTCTCATGTGCACTCCACTGCGACCTGCACCTGGCAGCAGGGGTACAGGGCATGACCCAGCAGATGAGCTGCACAGCCAATGGTGGGTCATGTCCGCCAGAGTAGATATGTGTGATGGGCCACATATCTGACTCCATTGCGACACCCACCCTGTGGAATGGCAAACCAGGGTGTGGTATTTGCCCCGAGAGCTGACTCGGCAAAAAAGCACCCCCCAACCCCCACTATGGATTACATTAGCAATGCGGAGGTCCAGCCACTAGAGGCCAGTGAAATTACCGGACACAATCGGCCTCACAGGCGTCCGTTAACTCCTGACCGGCTGCCTGTCTCACCCCCTACTGGAGAGAGAGCAGCCAACAATTCTTTGAGTCCCTTTCTTGATGACCTTTCTGGCCCAAACCCCGGGTCACCAGGGAGGCCAGATTGTGAGAGGGAGGGGGATTCTGGAGTTGGAGGCTACTCTCATGTTCCACCCCGACCAACAAAGCCATTGGTGAATCTGAGGCAAGTCACTAGACTAGCCTCAGTAAACACCCTAACACTCGGGTCCCCAATGCGACAAGGTGAGCTGACTGCCTTGGCAGATAAGCTTTCTCTTAGTGCAGTAGGTGTTCAAGAGCATCGAATGCAGACTGGACAGACTGATGAGGTTCTGATTAAGGACATGGGGGGCGGTTGGCGACTCGCCCTCGCTTCAGCAGATGATAGTGGCAATGGTGGAATTGATCTATTGATGAATCCAACTCCACATGCAGCATTGGACAAAATAGACCAAATCTCTAACCGCATCATCCGTTGCCACTTCTCATGTTCTGGTAGACTGGCTAAGAAGTTTCCTAAGGTGGTTCTGATTAGATGCTACTCTCCAACTAGTGTTGCCCCTGTAGAGGAGGTGGAATATTTCTACCACAATCTACAAGCAGCTACTGATGGAGTGGATCAGCATGCATTCTTAACATTCCTAGGAGCCTTAATGCAAGTCTGCATCAATTACCTACATTGCCCTGGGTGTATAGCAATAGTGTCAACCGAAATTCCGTCCATCTTCAGGATTTTATCTCTGGAAATGGATTGTTTTCGGCTGGAACCCAGTTCAAGAAGCGAACTGGAAAGCTATGGACTCATAGTGGACCCAGTGGTCACAAGTCCCAGATAGACCATATTCTGTTTCGTAGGAAGTACAGGAGCTCTATACAAGACTGTAATGCATTTACAATTCGACCCTTCTCCAGTGATCACCGCCTTATTGTGGCCAAGGTAAGACTTAGTCTGCGTGCTAGCAGAACAACGAAATCTGCCTTGCCGCGGCATGACTGGTTGTAAAAGCTTTTGGGGGATATAACTGGCCCTTTTGCTTCGCAATCCAGTTTCCCTCAATGCGCTCAAATACTCTAAAGAAAAACTCCCTAACTCAAATGATGCAAGCTACCGGCTGATTGGCTGATTTGCTGTACGTATGGCCTCTTTGTTCTGTTCGATCAACCAACCAGAGCAAAGTCAACCAAGCAGAGTGATTCATCCTGTGTGTTGGATAAGGGCTGCAAAAACCCGAATAGTTCGGCATTTAGACATTCGTGGAATCTGTGGAATATGGAGCTCTGCCAATGAGAGCTTTTCCTTTTTGTGTTGAAAGCTACCTGCAACAGCTCACAGGGTTCAGTGTGTTGGTTTTTCCAGAGCCTAGAACATCAGCTATGGAATTATTCTGAATTATTCCAACATTAGAACGACTTTAATTATAAGAACACATAACGGTACGTATTGCACATTATTTACTGCTATTTACTGTTTGTTATTAATTGTATCAGTTGTTTACATATTGTTATTTGGAGAATAACGATAAACGATCAGAAACCCCGATCTTCTTGATACACTAAGGTTAGAGAGACCGGTTACATATAGCAATTGCGACTTATATTATCGTGGTTTGTAGTGAATTGAATGCTATTTTATAGGCCCTACAAATGTCGGTTGCTATTCTCTTTATATATGATTAAAATCAGTGACTATCGGCAACTCAGTGTGCAGCAGTGTGCAATAGTCTGTATGTGCTTGTCCGCGTAACAAAGCATCTCCTAAAGAATGCGCCTTATGTGTAACTTATAATCCATTCCGTTGTGTTTAGTGTAAGCCATAGCTCTGTTTATATAGATAGAGCGCCACGTCCTAAAGGAACTGCTAATATTTCCCGAAAGTGAATGATATTTGTCAGGAATTATATTAACGATCAATCGAATAATACGGTAGGCCTGCACCGCAATCAAATTAAAGCATCCGAATCCAGTCTCCCGGGTATATCCAGCGGGTGAATGGTCGCGCATAGACTGGCTTCGGCTAATGTTGGATTTATTTGTGTCAAATACTTGTCATAGGCTAGAGTCGATTTATAACCTAGAAGACATATAGATTTGGCGGGTTAAACTGCCAAAGGTCTTAAAAGCGCGAACAGTAACAGTTATGTGTTCTTATTGCAGTGTAGGCAATAAATACAGTTCACTATTGTTCTGGTAAGAGCAGTAACAGTTATAGCTTCTGTATTGCAGTAGGCAATAAAGCTGAAGTACCGGTTAACCGGTACCTAGTAGGCCTGACTACCTAACCACCCGGACCGGTACCTACAGCAGTACAGGTACAGCAGTATTATTCGAATTTGATAATTATATACCGGTAAGCCTTAATAATTAATCAGGGAAGGCCGCCCTGGTTTTTTATTGAGATTTTACTTATTTCTGTCAGTTTTATTTGTTTGTAGGCCAATATTGAGCAGAAGGCGTGTAAGCCTGCTCAGATTGTACAGATAATATGTAGGCTGGACTGTTGTCTGACTGTTGTTAAGTCTGAAGAGACTGTAGTGTGTGTAGAGCGTATGTCCGAAAAAGTACTAGTTAAGAAAGTAGGGGCTGCCAGTGCTGTGAGGTGAACCCCTTCGAAAGAATAAGTCGTACTACTCGGTTAGAACGCATACTAACTAACCATTTCGGAGTCTGCATATACTGTAGTGAATTTAGGCTTGATAGTAGTCTGCCAGCGTTTGGTCTGTACTTTGTTTGTGTAGTCTGTACGGGTAGCGTAATATTTCTTATTTAGATAATTTGTAGGCTGGATTGTTGTCTGGCTGTTGTTAGGTCTTGAGAGATTTCGGTGTGTGTAGAGTGTATGTCCGATAAAGTGCCAGTTGGGAATGTAGGGGCTTCCAGAGCTGTGAGGTAAACCCCCTCGAAAGAATAAGTCGTACTACTCGGTTAGAACACATACTAACTAACCATTTCGGAGTCTGCATATACCGTAGTTTGTTTAGGCTTGATAGTAGTCTGTCAGCATTTGGTCTGCATTTTATTTGAGTAGTCTGTACGCGTAGCATAATATTTATTATTCAGAGTTTATGCGATTATTCGCAACATTCATATCCCCAAGTTTATTCCTACAGTAATTGTGCTTGTTATATATACCGTTATAGTTAAACTAACCCCGGTACTACATCAGGGCTGCTTGGCGTAGGTAAAGACTGGTGATTTTGTGCCCTGGTCACTCCAGCAGATACCGTGGTTCTTTTGGCTGTACAAGTATTTCTAACTACTGATTATTTGTTGTATAAGTACTTGCACCTAATTTAGGGTTCAGTGTACAGTGCTTTCCGAAGGTAATTAGTGTGTAGGCAGTATATTTGTGTTGTAAAGTGGTTAATAGGCACGTTGGTTCTGGTAGACCGCAGTGATTAACTTCTAGGTAGGAACACTCCGTGATACATAACGTAGTACTTATAGCGATACGGCTATAAGTCGTCAGACGGTGGTATTTTTCCTATCTGGACAACGCAGTATATTTACTACTACTTATTATTTTCAAATACCGTAGTACCCTGTCCTTTGTAATAACCAGATATTCTAACCCTTTGTTAGGCTGGTTTGTAGACTTCTTGTAAATTACCCTAAAAATTCGTACTTGTAATTTTGTGTTTATTTAGAGATTGTATTCTCACCCCGAATTGTACGTAATTTGTAGTATTAAGTAACTTAGGTAAATTAGAATTATTTGTTTTAGTGTCCAACAAGTAGCACTTCACTGAGAGCGCACAGCTTCTGTGTAGTGACTCCCCCCAGAAATAATAACATTTATTTCAAATATTGACAAAACCCATTAAAACGGGTATATATATTATAAATCAACTCAAACCGATTTATAAAATAGTAGGCCTGCCATACAACAATTAGGTCTCAATATCAGTTGGACTACTGCTTAAATAACGGTAATAAAGTAAGTTAAAGTAACCAAGTAACCCTTAAAATTCAGAAATTCAATTATTCTAAAATAATTGACATACCGGTATTTACAATAGGCTTATTATATTTATTTCTATAAATTTAGGCTGAAATTATACCGGTATTCTGTAATTAATTCTAGTTCATAATTATACTTATATATACTATAAGTGTAAGCTGTATACCGGTATTCACGATAGGCCTATTATATATTTATATATACTTGTGCTGAAATTACATACCGGTATTCTGTGACAAATCTAGTCTGTGACAATACTTATATATATATACTATAAGCATACCGGTATTCTAATATATTATATATATATTACGCTACACTGAGTAGCAGTATCGGTAATTAATTACTAGGCTAACAGTGATACTGAATTACTAGACTTGCTTAAACTGTAATATAGCAGTAGGCATTCAACTGTACAAATCAACATGTCTGACACAAAGCAAAACCTATCAGACAGTCTCCTAGATACAACCATATGTGACCCAGACAGGAGTGTGGAACGTGTGGGACCGAAGTTCAACTCACCTCCTACTGTAAGAAAGATCATCCCTCCAGTAGTAATATCAGACCCTAGGCTAGTCCAACATCGTAGGTCTATCATAGGCACTCGAGCTCAGGTCAAGCGGGACCAAGAAGCAGCAGAACAGCAACTACCCGCGAGCCGAGAACTTATTTCTCAGCGGCCCGACAGCTCCTCTAGTGCGGATACTATAGAGCTGACACCCGAGCACGGAGCAAAGATGACAGATGCGGTTTATTCGGACCCCCTTCTCATCCTTCCTGCAGCCGTACTCACTAGGTTATTGATTGCGGTGGAAGAACACCAGATCGATTGGGCGAGAAATAAGCGATCGACTAAAGATAGTTATGCGGGATACACAAGGGAAGAACTGAAGTCTATTGTCGAGTCGCAATGGAACTTCCCCGGACCCGGACTCCCGTTTGATTTATCAGAAGCTGCCTGGGAAGACATACACAGGATGGGAGTAACCAAGGAAACCATCGATCCAGCTGTGTGGAAGAGGTCCGCAGCCGGATACGTACAGGGATTCTTCAGCTCCATGGAGCGTTTAGAAGAACAACTGTTTCAACAACCCCAAGGACCTCAAGAGCAGGGACAGCTGCTTTATCAAGTTAGAGAAAGAATTCTACGAATCAGGCTAATCTTATCGGCCTTTGAGGAGGCTTCTAAAAGAAGACAAGACACGTCGTTGCAAGTTGCCGTAAAGACTTGGTTTCAACGGGTGAGTCTCCAGGTTCAAGGAACGGCTCAGTGGAAAGCTCAGCTGGATGAGCGCTCAACCCATGGAGAATCAACAGACGCCACATTTTCCCAAGTGGAAAGTGAAGCGACGGTGGAGAAACCGCATAAGAGGGATGCTATTGACATCTATCTGTCGGACTATCAACGTTTTGTAGGAGATGAAGAGTTGAGGAGAAGACTAGAGGGGCTTAGCCCTAATAGTGAAGGAGCCAAGCTTGTGTTGGACGCAATCGATGCGGATAGGATAGCTGCGAACCAAGCTAAATTTGATGAAAGCATCCGCATCGCTAAGGTTCAAGAAGAACAAGTAAAGAAAAAACGTATAGAAGATAGAAAGACAGCGGCAGTGGCAGCAGCAGTGGCAGCGGCAGAAGCTGAAAGAAAAGCGGCAGTGGCAGTGGCAGCGGCCGAAGCGGAAAGAAAAGCGGCAGCGGCAGTGGCAGAGGCCGAAGCGGAAAGAAAGGCGGCAGTGGCAGCAGCAGAGGCAGTGGCAGAAGCAGAACGGAGGGCATCTGAAGAGACAACCCAACTAGAGTTGGAAAATCTTCAAGAGAGGCAAGACAACTTCAATAAACAGTTAACAGCTAGTAATATGCAGATGATGAGTCGATCTACTCCCAAAAGACAGGGATATACATCATCTGAGGAAGGCGATACCACCGATACTGAAGGCGGAGGAAATAGATCTCGTCTAAGCAGACGTAGAAGAATATCCCACCGTCAGAAATTGCCTGATTTGCCCCCAGCTGTTAGAAGGCAACTAAATAACACAAACTTAGGTAGTACAGAACCCACAGACCAAATAATTAAAATAGAAAGACTCCCTACTATAGTAGATGAGCCTGAAATAATTAGGCCTGTTCCCAAAGCCACCCCTTCGGTGATAGAGACACCTGTACTCCCTGAACCTACCTCTAAATTCCCTCTGCACAGCACTAAGCTATCTGTGCCCCACAGAACCACCCTTGAAAATGTTCATGTCCTGGACTCCGAGCGAAATATTAATGATTTGTCGCCCGTTGTCCCTCGTCTGCCCGCTACAACGTTGGCGCCTCCCGCTTCGGCGGTCGAGTGGGTAGATGAGGGACGACGGGAGATGGGTCTCCTGCTCGGGCAGTTGAGGGAACACCGTTCCCGCTCCTCTCAGCAAGTCCAGGAAATGGAGGGGACTGTGCATCAGTTAAAGGGAACAGTTAGAGAGAGTAGGTTAGCGTTGCAAGAAGTGCAGCAGAGTATCGCATCAGAACGCGATAAGTTAGTAAATTTACAAAAGGGTATACCACCACCCTCTGTAACAATGTGTCAACCTGTTAGGTCTGAAGTATTTTATGCGCAAGGTGTGGAGCCTACACGCATCTATACTGCTAGTGAAGTAGAAACTCCTATAGTAAACCCTATTAAGGGTAATTATAAACCTGTTGACAGTGATATTCCATATAGACTTGATCATAATCCGAGAAATTTATATACCGATAACTCGATATTAAATAATACGATGGCCCAAGAAAGTTTTACGCGTCAAATGGCTAGAACCGAAGCCCGGCAAGCGGTAAAAGTGGGAGAGATCGTCAAGTTCAATGGAGATGAGATGAAATGGTTACCTTTTAATGAATATTACAAAGATAACATACAGAACTCTGTGCTATCTAATGGAGAAAAACTTAGATTCCTCATCGAGTGCTTGGAAGGATCTCCCAAGTTAATGGCGTTAAAGTTTATTGGACATCCAGATGGATTAAGACAAGTTTGGGATACATTAAACATCAGGTATGGTAATAGGAATAACATAGCTAGGTATTTGTATGCAAAATTAATGGCGCCCCGAAAGTTTCTTAGCAGCGGGATTATAGAGTTTTCCGACGAGATTCAGGAGATCTGTAGACAGCTAGATTGGTTAGGTAAGTCTCATGAATACCAGAATTCTATGGTTGTAGGAGCCTTAGCATCAACTCTGCCAAAGGGTGGAGTAGGTACACGCTGGGACAAGAAAGTATTATATATGATGGAGCAACAACGACGAGACCCTACCATGGCTGATCTCATGTCATTCTTGGATAGCGAGGTAAAACTACAGCTCCTAAAGCAGTCCAGAGAGAAGACACCGGAAAATAAGGTAAGTGAGAAACCCGTTTCTAGGAGAAAGGTAATACCAGTGTGTTATACAGACGACGGCGAAAGCCAGGCTTCTCGAGAGGAAGACAGCGGGAAAGACACTGAAAGATCTTACTATGACAACACAACGCCTAAGGACGTAAGTAAATTCAAGTCTCGAACCAATGACAGGAGAGAACAGGTAAGAAAAACTCCTCCCACGTCTCCTAAAAGAATTCACAGAAGAAAGCCCGAGAAAAGAACGAGCGTGCACCACACAGCACATGTTAAAGTAAGTAACATCAAGCCCAAATGTGTGTTGTGCGACGGGCCCCACCGTTTAAATGTGTGTAATGAATTCCTAAAGAAAACATTAAAGGATAGACGTGAAGTCATGTGGGATAAGCGGTTGTGTTATAATTGTCTCAGGCGAGGACACCAACGGCGAACCTGTTACTCCGACGCAAGGTGTGCGAAGTGCGGCGCGAAACATCATATTTTGTTGCACACCGAATTCGAAAGAAACAGCCCGAGTCAGGTAAGTGAGTCCGAACTACATGTCCAATTCAGTGATGTGAACGACACTGACCAAAGTTCTGAGATGGAAGGATTCTATACCGACGAATTCTCCGACCAAAGTTCTGAAATGGAAGGATTCTATACGGACGAATTCTCAGACGAAAACGAATCCTGTTACTTAATAAATACCGCAGTGTATCGAGCACTTACGTATGAGAAGGAAACCGACAGTGAGCTCCCCCTAACTACTTCTGATCGACAACCATCTTGGAAAGCGCCAACTTCCAATGTAGGAATCCGAGAATTTCCTGTAGTACAGTTAAGGGTCCACGGACCTAAAAGGAGTTATATAGTGAACGCCCTCCTTGACTCCGGTAGCACAGGAACATTCATCGACAAAGAACTAGCCGAAGACATCTTTGCTGGACAACCCAAGTTCCGAACTAAGCTAAACATGTCAGGAATTATGCAGGTTTGGAAATCTACCGTAATAGCGGATTATTATGTAGGCGCGTTGTCCACCCCCCAGGATGAACTAGGAGAACACAGCATAAGGTCAGTAAGAATGGTAGCGATAATGAACTTCGCTACCAGCCAAGTGGAACCTTATAACTGGGATGAGGACGATTTCTCCCAGCAGCTTGAAATACCTAGATTCAACACCGATTACCCTGGAGTCCAAATACTCATCGGTCAAAATGCGCATGAAGCGCTCGAGACATTGGAGAAACGGCCTGCTCAACCGCAACCACTACAAGCTTATGCGGGAAGAACTAGAGTGGGTTGGTACTTTACTGGCCCTTCCCGTAGAACTCTCATGGAAAGATTACCGAAAGATCAGGTATATCAAGTAAGAGAATGGGAAGATGAGAGCAGTGAGTTAGACGATCCAACTGAGGGAAGACCATACTCCTCAGATAATGACGACATCAACTCCAATGTAGATCAATGGAGACATTGCCCCGAGACGATTAATCTAGCCAACATCGCCTCCAGAGGAGCAACTCCTCAAGAACTGACAGATACTCCAGACTGGTTAGGTGAACCCGACTTCCTAAGTAAAGAAGATGAATGGCCTCCCCACCTTAACCCGGCTGAGATTAGACAGGCCAAGGGAGCGGAGAAAGTAACACAACAACTCAATCGCCCAGCTGGTCGTTTATATTTACTGGAAAGAGACCGAAAACTGTCCGGAAACTATGGAAGGCAAGATACTCTTCCTACGACCACTTCCCTAATCCGACAAATATCTAGGGACTCCATAACGTAACAACATATGGAGTGGGTGTGTGACTATATTATTTTATATTTATTTTATTATTTTATATTATGTATGTATTATTATGTAATTTTATTATAATCGTTTTCTTTAATTTTATTTAGTCAAATGTTATTTAGCGATTATTTAGTAGATTAGTGCAATATATTAGTGTTTATTACTTAATTACTTATATATTATATTTAGTGCGACGGCGAGAAATAATTCTTTTTCTCTTTCCTTACTGTCCGTATCATATTATAAATACGTGACTACAGTAAGATGAAATATCCGTACTTATTAAAGTACAATAAAGCTCCTACTATATTCGAGTATTATTGGTAAGCAGAGTATTAGGAATGCAAAGTTCAGATCCTCGTGTCTCGGCTAAACCAAGCTCTGGGTAGACCTTGGAAACGACTTGCCTCTTCACACTGACATTGCTTCGTGCGATATTGCTCTCATACCGTATATTAAATAATACATATAGTAGCGTGATGTCCCTTTAACAGTAGCGTAAAACGCAAAATAAATCTGTTAAACCCTTTGACCATCTGTAATTCTAGTCGATTAAGATATCGCGGCACCCACCGATATACTTGAAAGACAAATTTCTAGAATCAGTGGTTAACGTCCCCAGACATGTTCTGGAATAAACCGGTGCCCATCCTAAATATTAATTATTAATATTTATAAAATCTGTCAAATTTCAGATCCTTTAAAATTCTAGTCGATTAAGATATCGTAGCACTTACCGATACTCTTAAAAGGACAAATTTCCTAGAATTCAAGGATCCCAGTCCCCAGACATGTTCTGGAATAAAATTGTGTCTATTTTAATATTAAATAATAAAATTTACGGGAATAAATGCTAAATTCATCTTTTAATGAATTTGATAAATTGTTATTTTATACAATTTATAATATTCCCAAAATTCCATTAATTAATAGATCATGGGAGCGGAGATTCACCTATTAAGTGTATTAGTGTGCGAGAATCTCCAATATAGAGTCAATAGCCGATAAAATTCATAAAATCATATATAAAGATGATATTGACCATTAAAGACTTACTATTAAATAGCATCCCAGATCTGTATGCATGAGAATTACCCTAATTCTACCGCTAGCTTTCCATAATGTCACCATAGCAACAACCACGCTAGAATTAGAAGCGAGTTAACAGAACAATAAAAAGCTTGCTCATTGAATAGCATACGGAATAAATAGCACACCGCTAGTATCCAAGGATACATAATAACAACGTGACATTCTGGAAGGCACTTGACTAACGGACAAATGACCCGAATGTGTGATAGAATGTGTACCATTTGTGACAGTTACGTGGAATTTGTGCGTTTGTAGGTGAATGTTACTACTAAGGTGTGTTTACAGTAGCGAGTCGCAATTGTGAAAGTAGCCCTAACTCTCCAGTAAGAACCTGAAGTATATCTAAGCCTTTGGGACGGACGGTGGAGTGACTCGTGCTGGTTGTTGTAGTCGTTGTGCAGCTACGACGTTGGCGATAGGCACATCGGCGAAAGTACACCAGCGCTGAGGATCTCGCACTGTCCGGGGGCAGAGAGGGGTAGGCAGCGACGCCCGCTCGCCTAAATATAAACTCATTATAATATGGATAAACTTATATAGCAGATATGATTGAGTTGATAGAAGATGATCTTGGTATCAGGGAGCGATATACTCTACCTTTACAAGCGTTTGTTGATAGCTTGATACGCGGCGACGCTGGTCCAACTACTACGGAGGACGATGGTCGTTATATCGAACCGCCAATGTCCCAGGAACAACTTACGCGTGAATTGGACTATAGAAAATTCACCGCTCGCTATACGCATCGTAATGGTACGTATATGGACTTCTTAACTACTGGTCATCCTATCGACCTACACGATACGAACGATATAGACACCGAAAGGGAAATGGTTTTATTTAAATATCATACCCAGCGGAAGCGGAACGATAAACTGAGATTCGAACACGAAAATTCTATTCGAAACCGACTCGAAAGTGAAGATGTTGAAGAACCGGATAAACGCAGCGACTTCAAAGAATATCTGGAATTCTTGAGAGAAACATATCTCAATATTACCAGTCAACAGAATCTAGAAACTCGATATCTTCAAGGTATACATCATGACCGCATGGTAGAACTCAAACGGCTCTATTCCACTATGATGTATCTTACCGCTGATCGACCGCTACCTGTTGCACCGGATAGCTTCGAACAGATGGAGGAATATTGTAAACTGGAGAAAGATCACTCGCGTTTCCCCTACAAGACGTGCGTCTTTGGTATTATTGCGATGAATGCCCTAGACCCAACCAACAAACGGAAAGACCTAAACATCCGCGGAGACGTTGCATTAAACACGGTTTTACTCGCTATATTTACGGGAGTTTCGAGCGAAACTTGTTCGATGTATCACCTACGCTCGCTCGATTCAAACGATCCTTAAATAAACCTATGATCCGAGTTCCGGAATACTCGATCAGACCTCCTCACTCCCTAGTGAGAACCCAGACTCTTGATCCTAATAGTATCATGGATCCTCCCGAGCTGTACTCACTGTTCAAAGATCTAGTGCTACCCGAACAGTTAGTCGGTGGCACTCTGATTGTGGGCTCCCTAAATATTCGCCCATCTTACCTAGTCGGATTGGGACGCGGACATCTAATATCGTCATTCAACCGTATCATCGTCCCTGTTTAACCCGATACAACCTGTCACTGAGGCGGAGGAGAGAGTTGTACGAGACGCGTTGGACACTATTCGTCAAAAGATCGGAAAATGAACCTACAATTGTTTAGAGAAACGTAAATTGTGGCAGCAAGTCCAAGCGGTAAACGAATTAACTTTATCTCAGTTCGATCAAGAAATCCAGAATCTCTAAGAAGATATCGAACTTGGACGACCCTATTCTCTGCGAGAGTTTTTGGATGAACGTATCCAGCTACGAGCGGAGGAAAATCAGCTCGAGGAGAAGCATATCGAAACGGCGGATACCCCGACCATAATCCTACACCTTCTGATGCAATCATATTGCACCCTTCACCCAGGAGTTATGGCCCTCCTAGTAAAGTGGCTCCCCCCAAAGAGAAAAGGACTCTTGCTAGCTTTAAAAAACTGCGTAAACGCCGTCCACGCAAGACAGACTAACTGTTTAGAGTATTTTTATATTTTAGAAACTGTGATTTTTTATATTTTATAGAATTAAATCCCATTTTCTGGGAGCGGTGTAAAAGCTTTTGGGGGATATAACTGGCCCTTTTGCTTCGCAATCCAGTTTCCCTCAATGCGCTCAAATACTCTAAAGAAAAACTCCCTAACTCAAATGATGCAAGCTACCGGCTGATTGGCTGATTTGCTGTACGTATGGCCTCTTTGTTCTGTTCGATCAACCAACCAGAGCAAAGTCAACCAAGCAGAGTGATTCATCCTGTGTGTTGCCTAAGGGCTGCAAAAACCCGAATAGTTCGGCATTTAGACATTTGTGGAATCTGTGGAATATGGAGCTCTGCCAATGAGAGCTTTTCCTTTTTGTGTTGAAAGCTACCTGCAACAGCTCACAGGGTTCAGTGTGTTGGTTTTTCCAGAGCCTAGAACATCAGCTATGGAATTATTCTGAATTATTCCAACATTAGAACGACTTTAATTATAAGAACACATAACGGTACGTATTGCACATTATTTACTGCTATTTACTGTTTGTTATTAATTGTATCAGTTGTTTACATATTGTTATTTGGAGAATAATGATAAATGATCAGAAACCCCGATCTTCTTGATACACTAAGGTTAGAGAGACCGGTTACATATAGCAATTGCGACTTATATTATCGTGGTTTGTAGTGAATTGAATGCTATTTTATAGGCCCTACAAATGTCGGTTGCTATTCTCTTTATATATGATTAAAATCAGTGACTATCGGCAATTCAGTGTGCAGCGGTGTGCAATAGTCTGTATGTGCTTGTCCGCGTAACAAAGCATCTCCTAAAGAATGCGCCTTATGTGTAACTTATAATCCATTCCGTTGTGTTTAGTGTAAGCCATAGCTCTGTTTATATAGATAGAGCGCCACGTCCTAAAGGAACTGCTAATATTTCCCGAAAGTGAATGATATTTGTCAGGAATTATATTAACGATCAATCGAATAGTACGGTAGGCCTGCACCGCAATCAAATTAAAGCATCCGAATCCAGTCTCCCGGGTATATCCAGCGGGTGAATGGTCGCGCATAGACTGGCTTCGGCTAATGTTGGATTTATTTGTGTCAAATACTTGTCATAGGCTAGAGTCGATTTATAACCTAGAAGACATATAGATTTGGCGGGTTAAACTGCCAAAGGTCTTAAAAGCGCGAACTCTGGTCCTCTCTGTTGCAACAGCCAAGTGTGAGATCCAGCTTCACACTACAGCTGAGCAACTGGTATGAGGTTCTTGCCTCTGAGGCGGCAGATCACTGTGAGGGCTATACTGCCTTCACAGAAGCAGTTAAGTTAGCAACTGCAGAAACAGTTCCTGTATACCCTCGAAACAGGAAAAGGGCCCACTGGACTGACAACAAAATCCAGAAGTGCCGAAATGACCTCTACAAGGCGCAGAAAGAGTCCCGACTCAAACAGACTACAGCGGCCAAGAATGCAGTTAAGGCTGCATCTAGGTCACTGAACAGGCAGTACTCTGTTAATCTACAGGAGCTAATAAACCAACAGGTTGATGCCATCAATGATGCTGACGACAACAGGCGCAATCATCCCAGGCATGGAAATCGATCAACTTGCTTACTGGGCGGAAAAGCCAACCAACCACCAAGGTTAAGGCTGAATCACCAGCCGATCGCCTCAATGGTTGGAAGGCCCACTTTGAAAAGCTCCTCAATAATGACAGGGTATTGCCTGATAAATTTATAGAAGTAAAAGTGTCTGAGTCTGTACTCCCAGATATTCCCATTGGCGATATCTCCTTTGCAGAAGTGAAGGCTGCTGCAAAGAGCATTAAGACCAATCGTGCCAGTGGAGTAGATGGTGTTCCCCCTGAGAAAGACAGGCATCTGGGTGTTATCTTTGTTGACTTCTTCAAGGCCCTTGATTCAGTCTCCCGCTCACGTATGTTCAGCATACTTTCATTATATGGGATTCCTGATGAAATTATTGCAGCAATCAGATCAGTATACGATGGTTCGATGGTGACACAGAACCATTTGAAGTGTTATGGGGCGTCCTCCAGGGAGACACACTTGCACCATTCTTGTTCATAATTGTGGTTGACTATGTTCTACGCATGTCCTTAGATCATCATAATGATGATAGGGTGATGATAACTCCACCTACTGGCTCCAGAAGTCGAAGAAATCCTGCCAAGTACCTAACTGATCTAGACTTTGCTGATGACTTAGGAGTACTCTCAGAATCACTAGATGGAGCCCAACGGCTCTTCAGCTCATTAGAACATGCTGCTTCTAGTGTTGGTCTTTTTATTAACTCCAGAAAGACCAAAATTTTGACAGTTAACTTTGAAAGTTCTCAGCAAGTCTCTGATCGGATGAGCATAAGCTCAAAGGATGGTATGCTTGAGCATGTGGACGACTTCTGTTACCTGGGATCATGGATCCGGAAGTCAGGTAAAGACCTTCGAATACGTAAGGGAAAGGCATGGGCAGCCTTGAATAGGCTTTCCAGGATTTGGAACTCACCGAGAATTAATCGGAAACTTAAGGTCCGATTATTTAGAGCAGCAGTAGTTCCAGTACTCCTCTATGGGAGTCCATGCTGGGCTCTAACTGCTGAGGACACCAAATCTCTGGATGGCACATTCACAAGAATGCTACGCCGGGTTCATTGTGTCAAGTACAATGCACACATCTCCAACCAGACACTATATAACATTGGAGGTTTCTCATTGGTTCCCCCAAGCTTGACACTAGAACAAAATTGCCTCCGCTTTGCAGGACATTGCTTTCGCGGTGACGACCAGCCAGTGCATAATCTTGTACTTTGGCAACCTCATGGAGTGAATAAGCATGGTGGACAGCCCATGACTTTCTTGAGACGCATATTAAAGGACACTGGCCTTGAAGATGCGGATGATCTAGCAAATGTCATGGGTGATAGGGAGTTGTGGCGGCGCAATTTTGTCGACAAGCCGGCACAGCATTCTTAAAAATGCAGCTGCAATGCAGTATGCCGATAGTAGTAGTAGTAGTAGTGGTTGAGGCAAATTTGTCAAAACTAGTGGGGCGAGCCATAAACAAAGCGAACTTAGCATGTTACCACTATCTTAGTGTGAATTTCTCTGGGTATGAGGGTATTTCTGACCGTTGTCTATTCGTTGAAAGCTTATTTCTCAGGAACTCTCCGCTTTCTAAATTAAACTTACAGTAGTAGGACTGAGCTATGTAAAAGGAAAAAAGTTTACATACAGACATACTTCTACAGTTCGTCTGTCAGCAGCTAGGGGGATACCGGCATATGTCAAAACATTAAAAATGTTATATAATTTATCTTATAATTCGTTCAAGCTGAGACTTCCAAAGTATTTTCCAGTATTTGAAGGATTAAAAGAGTTTTATTTTTGTGCCCCATTGAAATTCTTTTTATATACGTGTCTCAAAAAATTCTTATGATGAATAAAATTTAATTTAAATTTACCGCCAATTTTATGTCCTTTTTGCTACTCTCTAACCATGCTCCAAGGTACTGGAAGTCATCGACCTTCCTTAGTTAATTATTATCAATGGTTGTCAAGTTTCCATCAACATTAAAGGTCATGAATTCGGTCTTTGTAGCATTTATATGCAATCCAACCACCTTAGCAGCCCTCTCCACTTTATTTAGTAGAAGCTGTGCATCTGCTAGGGTATTAGAGAGCAGGGCGATGTCATCCGCAAAGTCGGTGTCTGTGACTGTAGTTGCCGGATATCTACTACTTCTGCGTTCTTGAAGTGTGAATCCCAGGTCTTCACCCTTTGTGGCCGTCCTCATTGCGTAATCCTGCACAATTACAAATAGTAATGGTGCTAATGTGTCACCTTGCAGTACGCCAGCCAGGATTGAGAAAAACTCAGTTTCACCATCTGGTGAGAGTACCTGCGCTTCTGTGTCACAATATAACAATCCAATGCCAACAACAATTACTTCTGGTATTCCATGAGCTCTTAGGATTTCAAGCATTTTACCTCAATGGATGGAGTCGAATGCCTTCTTGAAGTCCACAAAAGTCATTACAGCGGGGAGATTCTTTGACTTAATTACTTCAATCAGTCTCCGTAGTGCAAGTATCTGAGCTATTGTTGATCTACTTTGTCGAAATCCGTTTTGGCTCTTACGCAGTAGTTTCTCTATGTGAGGCCTAATCCTATATAGAATCATTTTATTGGATATTTTGGCAACTACCACAAGCAGACAGATCCCACGATAGTTTATTGGTACGCCGAGGTCTCCTTTCTTGGGGAGAGGCTTTAGTTGGCCTTTAGTCCAAATTGGTGGTGGCTTTTCCCCTTTTAACATCCGGTTGCAAACATTCAATAATGGTCTGTTTAGCACTCCGGTTTTCCATACATCCGCTGGGATTTCATCTAATCAACTCGCTTTATTATTGGACAAGCTTTTAACGCTTCTTTGGAGTTCGGCAGGTGTGAAGTCCCCTGTTTCTATAGGTAGTGTCTTGTCATATATTTTCCTTGTAGGGCTGACCTCGATGTTTGGTGGCTGCCCAAGCAAGTTGCTGAAGTGATTTTTCCACTTCCCAACACGTTCTTCAGGACTATCGGCTTTGAGGCGCCCCTTTGCACAACTTTTCCGACCAGATACCTCATTTACAGTTTGCCAGGTAAGTCTTGATTGTTGATGTATGTGAGCAGTTGTAATTGCTTCAGTTTTATCCTGTATGTACTTTTCCTGGTGATGTTGTAGGCCAATTTAAGATCGTCCTTAGCTTTCTCAACCTTGTTAATGTTTTCGGTTGTTGGTTGTTCGGTTTTAACTTTGAAGGCTATCTTAAGATCTTCTCTCTTACAAGTAACCTCAGAGTTTTGCCATGGCACATATTGTTTTCGTTTGGGTTTCTGGGGGATATGCCTCTTAGCTGATCCCTTGTGGGCTGTTATTATATTCTGGTATATAGAATTGGTGGATTGGTCTTCATCCATTGACTGAAGTGCTTCAAAGCGGTTTTGAACTTCTACTGTATAAGCATCCTTTACAGCATTGTCAGTTCTGAGTTTTTCACAGTCATATTTGATTTGCTTGCTTGTCCTGGGTTTGCTGGCTCTCAAACTGAGTCTGATCTCTGCAGTCACAATTCTGTGGTCCGAACCAATTAGGTTGAACGAGCTGTATGCCTCGCAGTTGATCATGCTGTTTCTCCACTTTTTGTTTATGAGGATGTAATCCAGTTGTGCTTTGGTTCCATTAGGGTATTGAAAGGACTTACTCTTTTCGAATGTGTTGTTTGTTGGTATCAATTCACATTCTTCCATTAGGTCTAAAAGTAAGTACCCATTTCTGTTAGAACTGGTGTTATAGGTGTAACCCTTGATGCTTGATGTCTTCTGGGCCAATTTGGGCATTCAGGTCACCAGCAATGACTTTAACATTGTGTTTCGGAATGTCCTTTATAAGTCCAGTCAGTTCTTCATAAAACTTGACTGCTTGTTCTGGCTCTGAGGCATTGGTTGGACTGTAGCAACATATAACTGTTGCCTTGGGATTCCCATCAAAAGTTGCGATCATAACCCTGGAATTTATAGATTCGATGTTGTTTAGGGTCTTAAGTGCAAATGGGCTTAGCAGAATTCCTACTCCACCAATTGATGCATTGGCCGAGTTTCTTACTGCTGAGGTTGTAGCTCAAATCTTATAACTGCTGTAGCTTGAGGCCTAAACTGTTGCTGATTATATTAATTACCAAAAATATTGATGATATTATAACAGTCCCTGAATGAGATCCAGCTATTATCTATGATACTAATTTAGGCTTGTTAACCAACCAACAACACATACAGTATACATACGCAATATATAAAAAAAAATCAGTTTTAAACATTTTAAATACATACAATTACTAGCTACTGTAGTAAATAATTAACAAACTTCATAAAAACGCCATAGCTACCATAACTAAGAATGTTAACAAAAATTTTTTTTTTATTTTCAAAAAAATACTAGCTAGTAAAAAAACACTAGCTACCATATAATAATATCTATTAAGGTTCTAGAACATTCACCATTATATAGTACAATAGTACCAATTAAATTTGGTCCCGGACAATTCGATCCCGGACAATTCGGACCCGGACAATTCTGTCCAGGACAATTCGGTCCCATTAATATGCATGTTTTGGGACCGAATTGTCCTAGTCAGTATCCGGACAATTCAGTCGCGGACAATTCGGTCCCGGACAATTCGGTCCCTGACAATTCGGTCCCAAAACACAAAATTGTCCGGGACCGAATTGTCCGGACCGAAATGTCCGGGACCGAATTGTCCTGCTTCCGCAGCACTACTGCTGTGTTGGGGAATGACAGCATACATCTGTACATAGGCTACCTACATTACAGTTCTTACACCTCAAGGCCTACTACAGTTACTGCTGTGCTGTGTGTATTCAGTCGTTAGCGTTATACTTTAGCTACCTCGGTACCGGTAGGTGGCGCGGTAGCGAAACTTAACTGCTTGTAGTTTGTCAGTTGGACTTCCGCCTACCGGTACCAGCCCAGTGAAAAGTGCGCAAACGTATCACAAGCGTGCAACGCAGGCGTATCTGATGTGATTCCCAAGAGTTATGGCCCGACCTTTACGCAAGCGACCTACTTGCGTTAAGTCGCATAAATATCGCAACAACTTGCGTTAAATCACATAAATATCGCAACAACTTGCGGTCAGTCGCATAAAACTCACATGTGATTCACTTGCGACTTTCAAGCGTCATGACGCATAAATATCACAAAAATCTACTGGTTGTGAATTTTGTGTAATATATTGAGACCTTTGTGACAGAAAATATGATACAGTAGTTGATTATTCCACTACTGTTTGATACTATGGGCTTCCATATCATCTGCCTACTGTTCTTACCTTACATTACATTACATTACACTCTCTAGACTTACAGATAGAACATTAGACATGCTGTATGAATCAATACTAGAAATGGTTGTTAATATACAGGATAATACAAATAGATTAGAATAACCATGATACACTTTTAACTATTCCCTATAATTTCATCGACAGGCATATTAGATAATTCATATTCATCAATTTTATATTTTAAAACTATTTATTTCTTGATTGCCTTTATTTTAATTAATAATCTTTAGTGTAATTAAAAACATGCGATCCACATGTGAATTAACGCATGAGATTCTCATGGTGTAAAACATGCGTAAAATAAGCATTAAATGAGTTGTGATTCCCATGCGATTTTCATGCACGGAATCACATGCGTAAAATAAGTTGTGAATCGCATGCGTGGAATCGCTTCCCTATTTTACATGTGAATCACATGCGAATCACAAGATTTTTATCGCTATTTATTGAGCCGCAATAAAAACGCATGGCGCATTAAAATAACTTGCGATACGCATGCGCATTTTTCACTAGGAGGTAGCTATGAGCTATAACGCTAACGACTGCTTACATACATTGATACACAGCAGTAAATATAGTAGGCCTGCCTGGAGCTGTAAGAATTGTAATGTACAGTAGGTACTGTAGCCTATGTACAGATGTATGCCGTCAGCAGTACTGCAGCTGCAGACGGTACAATACAAAATTTAAATATGAAAAAAGATATGTAAAAATTCTTCAAATTTCAAAATTGAGAATGCAAAAATTAATAATTTTCACCACTCTTTCTATTTTCGATTCAGATTGGATTCAGATTTTGTATAATTCCTGAGATTGGGTCCAGATTGGGTTCAGATAGGTTCAGATATAACTTAAGTACAGTACTATCCTCAAAATTGTTTGAAATTTTCAGTCCATTTGCTAGAAAAATTGACCAATAAAACTTGAAAAAAATATATTGAAAAATATTAATCAGAAGTGTAAATTTAACCAAAAAACATATTTTTTTATATTATTTTAAATTACCGGCCACCTAAAACTCAACTTATACTCAAAATTATGTCTAGTTATTTTATTTGTCAGCATGTCAAGACAAATGTCTGAAATGTTCAAACAATTTGGTTAAAAATGACGGAGAAGAAGCTTTTTCTGTGGCGGAAAATTTCAAGTAAAATACATTTTATGTTTAAACATTCCTCCATAATTGTCGATTTCTATCTGTCTGTCAATATGTAATAATTAAAATTGACATTTATGACTGTTACTAAGAAAGTAGACAGCTGGAATTTTAGCTATGGATGGGTTTTCATGGCCCGCCCTGATTCCATTTCTGATATAGAACATACGACATAGCTAAAATTATCGGCTAAATTTGTGTCTGAAGCAAGGTATGTCCATTGAAAACAAACAAAAAATTAAACACAAATAATAACATATAACATGTACTTGTATTAAATACAGTAGTTTACTTTTTTGCAAACTTATAAGTGTTTGAAAAGTAGAACATCCACAACCAAATACAGTAGAATATATAATAACGTACTGTAGGCCACTTTTATCAGACCTTTTCAGACTCTTTTTTGACAATGAATGGTGTATAATTGTATTTTTGGTGAGTCACAAAGTTAGTGAACATTTCCATAAAGTTTTAGCACTTGCCGAATTTTAACTTTTTTAAGTGTATTCTTTCCAAACGTTAGAATGTTGTAATGCTTGTATAGTACAGTAGTGCAGTAGTACATAGTAGTGCAGTAGTACATAGTAGTGCAGTAGTACATAGTAGTGACACGGACTTAATTTTGTCGAGTAAGCAGTTTATTAACTCAGGATTTACACATGTTGATAGTTTCTGGGGCTCAGTATCGTGGCTTGACCACTGCCTGTGCACAGCTGATGCTCACAGTGCTATTACACGCCTAAACATTTTGTATGATGATTCACGTGGTGTGGATCATTCCGTTTGACCTTGGTTTAAATGTATCTGCGGTACCTTCTGTAAATTTTTATAACAGTGATGACTCTGTACGCAGCACCGGATGTAAATTTAACTGGAGTAGAGCTAATAAAAAAGATATACAGTAGATAATTTTTGTGAGCAAACGGCGCTTAAATTAGATAAGCTCTCCTCGTGTACTGGCGATTATATTTTATGTAAAGACATTAACTGTACAGATAGTGACCATATATCTAATTTAGAAAATTTTTATGAATCGGTTATTTCTGCCTTACATGAATCCGAACATACTAAGGGTTCTAGAACAAATAGTAAAAATATCATTCCTGGGTGGAATGATCTGATTAGGCAACATTATGATGCATCTCGCGATACATTCTCTCTGTGGCGTGAGGCGGGACGACCCCGATCTGGCCCAATTTTCGATCTGAAAAGGCGAGCGGACGTGCGTTTTAAATACGCTGTCCGTGTAGCCAAAAATAACGAAAACAAAATTCGTTGCGAAATGTTAGCCAAAAAACTGTCTGGTAAAAATACTCGTGACTTTTGGAAAGAAATTAAAAAAATAAACAATTGTAATACTCCATTACCAACTTCGATTGATGGTACTACAGGTACTGCAGAGATTGCTGAGATGTGGCGTAAACATTATTATGATCTTTTTAATTGTTTAAAGCGCACAACCAATAATTTACACTGTACCGATAATATTAATTACGAAGATATGTGTGTTAGTGCTGAGGAGGTTCGTAGTAATATTGAGTCTTTATCAAATAATAAATCTTGTGGTTTAGACGGCATATTTGCAGAACATTTAAAGTACAGTAGCAGTATACTATATGAAATTTTAGCAACTTTATTTACGAGTTTCTTTGTTCATGGTTATCTTCCTAATAACTTAATATCTGTTATATTGGTGCCGATAATTAAAGATAAAACAGCTAAAATTAACAGTAAAGATAATTACAGACCGATAGCGTTAGCAAGCATCATTTCAAAGGTAATGGAAAAAATAATACTGCATAGGATAGAACCCAATCTAATAACAACGCATAATCAATTTGGTTTTAAAAGTAAATTAGGTACCGATATGTGCATATTTTCCCTGAAAGAAATGATATACAAATACAGACAGTTACAATCTACTATGTTTGTCACTTTCTTGGACGCCTCTAAGGCATTTGATAGAATAAACCATGATGTGCTTTTTGGTACTCTAATTAAACGGGGGGTTCCCCAATGTATAGTGCGATTAATAATTTTCTGGTATGTTCATCAAACATTCTGTGTTAGGTGGGGGGGCCCAGATGTTTCAGCTTGTTTCACCGTTTCTAACGGAGTAAGACAGGGTGGAATACTGAGCCCTTTCCTATTTAACATTTATAGGAATATATTATCTACTAAATTAAATAGCTGCAATATAGGGTGTCTTATGTATCATACATTATGCAATAATATTATGTACGCTGATGATTTAGTTTTATTGTCTCCGTCTGTAAAAGGTATGCAAAAACTGCTGAAATTGTACTCTGAGTTTGGAGACGAATATGATGTAATTTTCAAAGCAACAAAAAGTGCTACTTTATATATTCGATCAAAATCTCAAATATCGTGGAATTTTCCTTCATTTAAAATAGGCAATATTGCTCTTCCAATCAAAAAAGAATATAAATATTTAGGACATTATATTACCAATACACTATCTGATGATAGAGATATTTTACGACAACGTAGGAAACTATATATGCAGGCAAATAGTTTGAAACGCAGATTTTTTATGTGTTCAAATGATATTAAGCAACGTTTATTTCAATCCTATTGTACGCCGATGTATACAGCTCACTTATGGTGCAATTATACTAAAACTATATATTATAAATTTACAGCAACATATAATAATACATTTCGAATTCTTATGGGATATCCCAAAAATTGTAGTGCCTCAGAAATGTTTTTATTTAATCGTTTGCCTAGTTGTGCTGCTGTGATTCGTAATCTCATTTATAATTTCATTGTTAGGATCGATAAATCATCTAATACTATTATCTCCAGCTGTGTTACATCTGATTGTATATATTTTTCCCCATTGCGACGGTTTTGGATGACTGAATTACATATTAATTTTAAATTGCCGAAGCTGTTATATATTAATTCCGTTAAGGCCTTATTCTGGTAAATAACGCTTACATTTATTGGTTGTTTGGTGATGGTGGTGTAGTAATAAAAAATTAATAATGTTATGGTGCAAAGTGGACTTCATGTTCAGAATATACAATATACAATAGTAGGTGCTTTTGTTAAGTTTTGTGAGTTACAGAGAATTTCAAGCTTCCCAAACAACTATCGAATTTCACCTAAATGTTCGCACTTTGGGGATTGGTGCTCATTGTGTATTTTATTATCCATAAATATTATTTGACATGTACTAAATCTGAAAATCAAGGATCTCTCTCCCTTTGTAAGCTACGCTATTGAATGTAACCGTCACCAAAACCATCAAAATTTACAGTTTTACTACAACAGGGCAGCTTTTTGTTGTAAAGTCAATTGTCTCAACACTTGTAATGCTAGTGGTTGTTACTGCTGTAGCAAAACCAACTTCCCAGGTTGATTGCGAACATCGTCTGATATGACTCGTATGATGGAAAATCCGTGTAGAGCATATGGTCTGTAATCGAAATCACCTGCAGAAAGGTGTGATCCTGATCACTCGTATCCTTGTTTCCGTCCCGAGATCTGAGGAAGTCTTCGAGAAGTTGTGCCAAAACAGTGCACATTTCCTTTCACCAAGATCCAAACTAATAACCAAATTATTGGCTAGATGACCAGTCAATTCTCTCGGATGTAGGACAATTCGGTCCCGGACAATTCGGTCCCGGACAATTCGGTCCCGGACAATTCGGTCCCGGACAATTCGGTCCCGGACAATTCGGTCCGGACAATTCGGTCCCGGACAATTCGGTCCCGAAAGATTATAGAAGATAGAGAGCAGTTAGCGAAATGATTATTTTATTCTATCGGATAGAGTAGTCGGAATCTCAGAGAGGAGTCGAGGTGTCAATTGATTAATAATAATAACAGCAGTTGTCATGAATTCAATACAATCGCGCACAAAAAGTGATAAGACAAATTCGTTCTTATTTTTGTAATAAATAAAACAAGTTGAGATGTTTCAATGTAAACCGCGATTAACAATTTACACTGTTCAATGTAAACCACGATATTAATTAAATACAACAATTATATTATTATAATAACAGATTTTTATATTTCATACTATAATGTTAGCCTTATGGAGTATCATTATGAGGCTGAGTAAACATTCAGCCTTATAAGCATACAGCCTCCACAGTATTAATGTTGGCACAAAGATTTCAAAATAAAACAATAATGCGATGAGAGCATAGTACAATACACTGTGTAGCCAACACACTGTATAACTAACAGTCATTTAGCTTGCACGCCAATTAATTAACATAGCAAGGATGCATTGGGAAGCGTTATTAAGCTGAGACTGTAATAGTTAAACCAGTTAATGTTTGATTACTGTCTGGGTTGTAGAGTAGAGTGATAATAAAACTTGGCACAGACTTCTTTGTTAGTTGCCCTTCCTATTGAATGCATTACCAGGCCATCTCTATACATTTTTCAAGAGTGCCAGCTGGTGTTTTATCATTGCGCCTATGGCAAATTTCGTGTTTTGGGGCTATTTTTCGAAATAAAAAAAGTTGAGATGTTTCAATTTAAACCTCGATGTCACAACCCTTAGAAATCCATTTTCATGGCCCATGCAAAATTTCATCAAAATCGTTAGAGCCGTTTTCGCTCTAGGTCAGTAGCCAGTAGCCAGTAGTTAGTAGCCAGTAGCCAGTAGCCAGTAGCCAGTAGCCAGTAGCCAGTAGCCAGTAGCCAGTAGCCAGTAGCCAGTAGCCAGTAGCCAGTAGCCAGTAGCCAGTAGCCAGTAGCCAGTAGCCAGTAGCCAGTAGCCAGTAGTCAGTAGCCAGTAGCCATTAGCCAGTAGCTTTTTTTTCTTACAGTAATCAAGTCTAACGACTTGCTAAATATATATTAAGGTTCTAGAACATTCAGCATTAGTACCAATTAAATTTGGTCCCGGACAATTCGGTCCTGGACAATTCGGTCCCGGACAATTCGGTCCCAAAACACAAAATTAATGGGACCGAATTGTCCGGGACAGAATTGTCCGGGTCCGAATTGTCCGGACCGAATTGTCCGGGACCGAATTGTCCTGCTTCCAATTCTCTCTATATTGATGCACTTCTCAATAGAATCAATTATCACATCAAAGTCTCCAGGTACCACTTAACTCTAGATATGTTGTATATCGCGAACTGGTTGTTGTGTTACCGACTGAACAATTTAATTTTGTATTTCATTTGTGGTATGAAATAAAGGTTTAGGTTTAATACAGGTTCAGGCTGTATCTCATAATTAAGAGGGGTATTTTCAGTATTTTTGGTGCATCATTGCGTTGACATAAATAAAGGTTTAAGTACTAAAGTAGTAAAGAAATAATTATGTTTGTAATAATAATGGTAACTTGAAACTGGAGAAACCAATATAGCCCCACACAGAAAGCCAGCCACATGGTCTCCTTTGCCTTGTATGATAGTGTTTGTTAGCATGTGTTGAACTGCAGTACTCTTATAAACTTAACACATTTAATCCATATTACGTAATATTTATTATTTATTATGCATAGCTTTTAATATATAAAAATGTATCATACAGTACATACAATAAAAACAGTAAAATCAAGAGTGGGGAATTCAAATTTAAAGTAAATAATTACCAGCCCTTATGCCTACATTCTCATAGTCTACCCCCTGAGTCTGCGTTCACGCGCCTATCAGGATATGAAACTAAGACTGCCTGTTCAATAGAAGTGGATTAGATGGGAGAGCAAGTGCCAGTGGCAAATGGCTGAACTGGTTAGCTCTACTGATGAGGCCTGATAGGCCGATACGTACGTTTAGCGCTGCTGGTTCAACCCCCGGTGACGTGTTTCCTTATTTTTTCCCATTATTTTAAAGGTTATTAGGCATAGACAGCCAGCACAGCTCTATCCAATTGTAGTTAAAAATTGTTTTTCCATTTAACATAACAATGAATTAAACGCAGTGTTCTAAATAGCAAACGTTTAGAGAGCTATTGTGAGTCGGGTGCAATCACCCGACTCTACATACTACAAGGCACACTCCAGATGGTGCAGTGCAGTGTGCGATTCCGAGACAGAATTCTGATTCCTAAACCGAATTACTAATCCCAAAATCTTTGAACGCCACTATTTGCGACAACAACGTGGCAGTTCCAGATAGACGGGAGACTTCCGACGCAATCAAAATTATTTTATCTCCAGGGAAAAATAGACGTGGTTTGACTACTACGACTACTAGGATCGGCATGCCTCATCTGCTTCTCGACAAAATTGCGCCTCCACAACTCCCTATCACCCATGACATTTGCTAGATCATCCGCATCTTCAAGGCCAGTGCCCTTTAAGATTCGTCGCAAGTAAGTCATGGGCTGTCCAAATGCTTATTCACTCCATGAGGCTGCCAAAGCACAAGATTATGCACTGGCTGGTCCTCACACCGAAAGCAATGTCCTGCAAAGCGGAGGCGACTTTGTTCTAGTGTCAAGCTTGGGGGAACCAATGAGACATCTCCAATGTTATATAGTGTCTGGTTGGAGATGTGTGCATTATACTTGACACAATGAACCCGGCATAGCATTCTTGTGAATGTGCCATCCAGATATTTGTGTCCTCAGCAGTTAGAGCCCAGCATGGACTCCCATAGAGGAGTACTGGAACTACTGCTGCTCTAAATAATCGGACCCTAAGTTTCCGATTAATTCTCTGTGACTTCCAAATCCTGGAAAGCCTATTCAAGGCTGCCCATGTCTTTCCCTTACGTATTCGAAGGTCCTCATCTGACTTCCGGATCCATGATCCCAGGTAACAGAAGTCGTCCACATGCTCAAGCATACCATCCTTTGAGCTTATGCTCATCCGATCAGAGACTTGCTGAGAACTTTCAAAGTTAACTGTCAAAATTTTGGTATTTCTGGAGTTAATAAAAAGACCAACACTAGAAGCAGCATGTTCTAATGAGCTGAGGAGCCGTTGGGCTCCCTCTAGTGATTCTGAGAGTACTCCTAAGTCATCAGCAAAGTCTAGATCAGTTAGGTATTTGGCAGGATTTCCTCGACTTCTGGAGCCAGTAGGTGGAGTTATCATCACCCCATCATCATTATGATGATCTAAGGACATGCGTAGAACATAGTCAACCACAATTATGAACAAGAATGGTGCAAGTGTGTCTCCCTGGAGGACGCCCCATAACACTTCAAATGGTTCTGTGTCACCGTCAACAGTAGACACAAATGTTGTGGAACCATCGTATACTGATCTGATTGCTGCAATAATTTCATCAGGAATCCCATATAATGAAAGTATGCTGAACATACGTGAGCGAGAGACTGAATCAAAGGCCTTGAAGAAGTCAACAAAGATAACAGCCAGATGCCAGAATAAATAAAACATTTATAATTCGTTGGCAGCAAACCTGTTGTATTAACGTTCATGTTTGTAGGCCTACATAGATTGACTTATTCCTTAATAGACATCGTTCATAGCTAAACAATATTTCAAATTAATAATATTAACTATAAAATTACGTAGGGGCACACTTTTGTAATATTTATTTTAATTTAGTTTGTGTTTGATAGCATTACATCTAGAACCAGTAGAACGCAGCAATGTGGGGCGTCAGTAACTAACTGATTATGGTGTCCTACAAACATGCATGGCAAGGTGTTTTAGATTTATCTAATGTGTTGAAAGCATTTATGGCTGTCGGTTTACTTTCATGTGCTTTCCCATACTCCAAGGGAGGAATTGCACTCAGTATAGTAGTTTCTGCCATCATTGCTTACATCAGCGACCACACCTGTTTGCTTTACTTCAAATGTAAACAGGAAGTGGTCCAACGATTAATTGCACAATATCGGCGGTTTCAAAGCACCGAAGAAAATCTGGAATATCTAGAATCCAATGTTGACCAATATATTGTAGCTAAGATTGCTTTTGGAACCTGGGCCTACTATGTTGTTATGGTTATAAACTGTATACTGCAGTTATCTGTTAGTATAGCTATTCTAATAGGATTGGCTGTTATAACAGAATCTATTTTTTCGAAATCGATTTTGGGTGTATCCACAGGAAACCAAAATCCCAGGTATCTTAAAATATAATATTAAATACATAGGCTTATATATCCAAAAAATTTAAACGAGTTAATTTAATTCAGTTCGGGAAGTTTAGTTCATATATTTTCTAAGATGTGCATTTTTTTGTAATTGTAATAACTATTTACATCATTGAGTGCAAAGTAGCACTTTGCAGCGTTATGACTCGAGTTTATTTATGTACCGAGCGAGCGCAGCGCGGGAGGTCTACATAAATAAACAAGGGTCTTTAACGCTGAAAAGTGACCTTTGCATGCAATGACGTATGTAATTTGGTTACATTATGTCAACTTATCAGCGTTCGGTATGTGAAGATCGGATTTTATGGATACTCATTTATACATATTAATCATATACTATTAATTAATTATATATTTAAATATAATTTATACATTTTAATCATATACTATTAATTAATTAAATATTTAAATCTAATTAAAGTTTATTGGAAGTTATCTCCTGCTTGGATGTGATAAATCATTAATCCATCTTGAATATAGTCGACTGAAGCAAACTTAGTCACCGTCTGTTTCCGTTCATTTTTACTGAACACTGTCGCCATTTTCTTTGGTCATTTTAGTGTCTTCTATTGGACGTTTCGCCATAAATGAATTACACAGTACACGTTAAACAATTATTTACACACAGTAGCTAGTCCCGACACTGCAAACTTGATAATAAAGCAGCACTCTATAAAATAAATGGAAATAATACATTCTGGAATACGGTAATTGAAGTTGTTTCCATGTCATTGATTACTTTGCAACGTTCCGTCCTATAGGCCGCAACGCTGCAAAGTAGTACTTTGCAGCGTTACGAGTAATTCACCAGAACGCCTCTACTGTAAGTTGACATAATGTAACAAAATATATTAATTGTAATTTTGTAAGTGCTTGTAAGGTTTTTTTAATGTTCAAATTTTGAATAATTAATAAATATATATTATTATGTTTCAGTGAAAATTCTGGAAGAACTTTCTACATCGCTTTGTTTATGCTGATACCTGTTCCTTTCATACTCGTAATGCTTGTGATACCAAAGATTCGAGAACTAGGGGTTCTGAGTTTCATCAGCTTATCTTTATTGCCAATCGCTTTAGCTATATTATTAGGGTATTTCGGAACAAAATTACCTGAAGCGAACTTGCAAAATGTCGCTTTATGTAATTGGTCAACAGTTCCTATTTGCATAAGCGGAATGGTTTTCCTATTTGGCGGGATTGTTGTTGTAATATCGTTGGAACGGGAAATGACTGGGTACAGAGAAATTATCTCCAAATACGTTCATTTTACTTTAATTATTCAGTGGGTATTTGTTAATATAATTGGAATTATTATTTGTATTTGTATACAACACCCAAAACAGGTTATTGTACATAACTTACCGCATACATGGTATATGACTATTCTAAAATTAATACTCATTATATCCGTGGCTATTGTATATCCGCTACAAATTTTTCCAGCAGTGGAAATTGCCGAACATTTAGTATGTAAATTAAAGAAGCGTTTTAGTGTTAAAAACAATGACTCAGAACATATTATTAACAATCTAGACATTCTAATTGAAGGAGACTTTGAATTGTTGCCAAGAATTCCAGGGTATATATTGCGAGTCGCATTGTTGTTTCTCAGTGTTATTATTGGAGAAATTTCGCGAAATAATTTCGGCTATTTCATGGCCATACTCGGTGCCACCTTGTGTAACTTTAACACATTTTTATTCCCACCCAGTTTACATATTTCACTAATGAAAGGAAAAGTTAGTAGGTTAGTTATATGCAAAGATATTGCTTTGATTGTAATTGGTACGGTTATTGGTATAACTTCGTTAACGGTTATTATTCTATAAACTGTCGCTTTATATCTTAATTAATTGAAACCAATAGCTATGCCGTCATAATCACACAAATAAACGATAGACTGCTACATAGTTATGAAGGTATAATAATAAAATAAATGAAATATAATAAAATAATTAATAATAATATATTTATTATTGAATGTTACAAAGACACAATATTTTATTATTATCCTTCGAACGCTATGTTACCGCAGTAGTGGTGTTAATTTTTCATTTTCCGTTAGTTTAAAGTTTTGATATACATAATGTAGGGGTAAAAATAATGTTTTACTTGTTTGCAAATATATAAAATAAATGCTTTTGTAATTTAAATCGTAATATTATATTTAATATTGAAGTTTTACTATTATTATCCACCATTAGAAGAGTAAACACAATCAAACCGGATTAACTTCATTATCATCATTTAGGAAATAGAAAATAAATCCCCCCCCCCCCCCCCCCCCCCCCCCCCCCCTTATAAACATTAAATATTATTATCATTAGCGTTAAACTGCACGTGGAGATGTAATATCATCAATACGTGTGAACCAATTTCTCAGTGGGTCGGACAACTCCCCTTTACCTTTCCTCAGCGTCTCTAGACTATAAGGATCATCAAGTTGTTCTTCGTACTCGTGTAACTCCTCCATATCCTCGTTGAGACTCGACTTGAGTTCATTACTGAGGACGTCAAAGAGGATACTGGAGGTGAACCGCTCGTGTGTGCGACGCAACGGTTTGTTACTCCAAGTGGATTCCATGTTGCGACGAATTTCGAGATACTGCCCCAGCAGGATGTTGCATATGACGTCATCAAATAGTCTATCAGCGTGTTCCTCTAGGTATTGAAGCTCCCCGTTGCGGTGTACCACTCCCAATAGGTGATCCAGTGAAGCGGAATCTATCACGTTGTCGCCGGCGAACTCAGAAACCGCGACAAACTGACGTCGTTCTACTTCCGAGTCATATCTGTCTAGCATCTCTATGGCAACCTGTTTGCTGTCGTTGTCGACTACTTCCGGTATGACATCATCCGCAATGATTTGGTCCAGAATGAATTCGAATACAGTCTCTCGAACGATTCTAGGGAATTCGTCCTCAAGTGTATCAGCTGTCAGTTCAATCATGGTGTCATAGGCAACAGCTTGCCATAGAATGTGTTGTTCCTCCCTGAAAATTCTAGAATGTTCTAATAAACGAGGGTTATAGATTCCTTCGTGTATTAGACGGGACAATAGTGATTGGAATTCTTCATCTCTTTTAAAAGTGTCGGTAAAATCATGACGTCCCAAAAGGACCCCCCATGGCGACATCACGAAGATTTAAACGTATCTCAGTTTCTAGAATATCACTGGCTAAGAGGCCAAGAACATCAGAGTAATCCAGGCTTATTGGATGGGTTGCTGACATGACAACCTCTATTAATATATCGGGAATTATTTCACCTTCTAGAACTTCAGCTATAAATTCATCTACTAATTGGCTTTGTGCCTCTAATGGCTGCTCTTTCGTATTACCTTTGTTTCCATGGATACGAGTTCCTCTATGGCCGGAAGGCATATGTGAGGTATTAGTCATAAAGTTTCCGAGACCGTCCGGTGATACGGAGAGCGCTGATTGGTCGGTGAATCTTCCGATACCTTTGCGATTCCGGAATAAATCGCCAGTATCTATCCGGGGAGATTCCGAGAAGTTTGGATAGGGATAGAGAGCTGGACCGTAGGATATGTAGGCTGGTCTGTAAGACGGTTCATCATAGGGTTGTCTGAATGTGCGAGATTCCTCTTCTGACCCATAACCTTCCTCTCCACCACTGTCCCATGCTAATCCCTCTACGGCATTGTCCCTGTCCCATCTCCGTTCCGCTGTCCCACCATCTCTGTCCCACACTCGTCTACTGAGACCATCACTTACCCGTATGGGCGGCACAACTCCATGTCGCAACCTCCTCAGGTCTGTCGGCTCTGTTAGCACACCATTTAGGCTATCCAGTAACGGGACTGGGCTATATGAAGGCCCCTTAGCGGCACCTATGTGATTATAGAAACTCGGTAGTGAGTTCAGAGAACCACCGCTACGTGGTTTTATACTTCCACCGGGGGTGGACCTCCGCGTCAACTCATCTTTAACCCGCTTTAAATCTTCTTGTCTGTCTGTCCATGCTCGCTCCTTTGTAGTGGCCATGAATTCAATTAATTAGTAACAAACGTTTTCAGGTTTACAATTATAATAATAAATAATAAATATTATATTAAAATTCTC
>JAUCBJ010005245.1:0-22078 GCA_032718475.1 Nemertoderma westbladi
GTGGCGTGGTGGGACCCAGTAAGGGGCCCGGAAATCCCAAAATAAGGGCCCATTCATAAATGCCAGATCACCTCGAATTTTGACCAACCCCCCCCCCCCCCCCCTGATGCACAAGATATTTTCTAGAACAAGGCTTAAACTATAAAGTTATATTTTGTCATATTGTCATATTTTTGTCTATTTTGTTATAGTTGTTGGCTGTTGCAAAGGCTTGAAAATGTAGAGCTTCCTTCGCAAAGGTTTTCAATTATAACAGATAGTTCAAATTTACTTTTGAACCGAGAAAACGTTTATAGGCAATAAAACAAAAATAACCAAAAGGCAATACAACATTTAACAAAGATAAACGGGACAATAGGATAACTAGAATTCAAACTTTTTTTACTGGAACAAAAAATCACCATTATCAAAACATTCACCAATATCAAAAATCACTGAAAACAATATTACTATTTTATATTTTTTTGTTATTTTCCAAAAGATACTAGCTCGTAAAAAAACACTAGCTACCATTAAAAAAATATCTACTAAAGTTCTAGAACATTCAAAAATGAAAAAAATAATAAAAAAAAAACAATTTTCAAAAATGGTCACACAAGCTACACCATGTCCTGGAATATAGTGTCGTTATTGATAAGCTGTGATTCAGTGGGAAATTAGTAATATTTACACTGGCGTGTTACACATTAATTGCTATATCTCGGAAACTAGAAGTCGATTACTAGAAGTCCTTTTTAAATATATCGAACTAGAAGTCCTTTTTAAATATATCAAAAACTTCACGATATTTAAGGTAACCGTTGTAAAAAAATTATACAATTCCACTGCAAGGAAATTTCATAATTTCCATTAATGTTAGTGAAGATTTTTCACATAATTAAATTGTGATTGTTCTATTAATTTTAGGTGTAATTTATTTATTTGTCTAAGTTTGAAACAATAGTTTGTCATATAACGAATACATTTTTAGGTTTTAAGGGTTTTTGAGGTCGATAAATCCGATGGGCGAGGTTACATCCATCCGTTTAATAGAGAAGTTGTGTAAATAAGGTCCTTATATTGTACCAGCAAAATTGGTATTAAAAATGGTTAAATTATTACACAAATTTCCGTTGCTCTGGAAACTAAATTGGTAACTATATAGAAGTGCATACTTCTGTCAATCGATAGTCATTAGAGTAAAGTTTGTCTGAACCAAATTTGGAGAAAATCCCACCAATTGTTGCTATGTAAAGTCCATGTTGCTAAGGAAAGAAACAGCAAATTGAAGGTGATCCGCATAATATATTTTTATAGACTTTTTTGGGGGTATTAACAAGGTAATGTAGAATAAAAAACAATTGGTTTGGGTGAATTATTGCGAATTTGTTTTGGGTTGACCCCCTTTTTCGTCTAGATTGACTCGCTTATATAGCGACTTGTTGATATTGACGGACAGCGGGCCATGCAAGGATTTCAAATATATGTACCACAATCTGAATTTCGTCGTAAAATAGCTGAGATATGAGCGTTCAAATGTTGCATGATTTAGCATCTGCGCGAGGCAATTATATTCTATTTAATTAATAATCCATATTCTAGAACACTTTGTTTATGTACGAATAGCTACTCAGTATGATTACAGAGTTATTGCATTGTTGCCTAGCTACGTATGGGATAAACAGAATAACTGCGGTGTAACTGGCGACAATACCGACGGAGACACCTTTTTCAAACGCTTGTAGCTAAAGAATGAAAGCGAAAATAAAAATTCTGGCTCACCCAGCAAGGAGGAGGGAGGTGAAACTATCTCTGTTTCAAATTTCAAGCAATCTCATTAAGATTTGTAGAAAAATTTTGGGGGGTGTCATCAGTAAATGACACTATATTATTAGGGTCATGGTGTATCTCTTACGCATTAATCCTTCATCCCTAAAGTCACAGCTGATTGACTCTCCGATTATTACCTTTCAGGTTTCGCGGGTACCCCGGGTTACCTGTCCCCGGAGGTGTTACGACGCGATCCGTACGGTAAACCTGTGGATCTCTGGGCCTGCGGGATCATTCTCTATATATTGCTCGTCGGATATCCACCGTTTTGGGACGAGGATCAGCACCGGCTCTACAGCCAAATCAAAGCCGGAGCTTACGATTACCCCTCACCGGAATGGGATACGGTGACGCCGGAGGTAGGTGGAGTCCCTCACCGGAATGGGATACGGTGACACCGGAGGTAGGTGGGGTCCCTCACCGGAATGGGATACGGTAAAACCGGAGGTAGGTGGAGTCCCTCACCGGAATGGGATACGGTGACACCGGAGGTTGGTGGAGTCCCTCACCGGAATGGGATACGGTGACACCGGAGGTAGGTGGGGTCCCTCACCGGAATGGGATACGGTGACACCGGAGGTAGGTGGAGTCCCTCACCGGAATGGGATACGGTGACACCGGAGGTAGGTGGGGTCCCTCACCGGAATGGGATACGGTGACACCGGAGGTAGGTGGAGTCCCTCACCGGAATGGGATACGGTAAAACCGGAGGTAGGTGGAGTCCCTCACCGGAATGGGATACGGTAAAACCGGAGGTAGGTGGAGTCCCTCACCGGAATGGGATACGGTAAAACCGGAGGTAGGTGGAGTCACTCACCGGAATGGGATACGGTTACACCGGAGGTAGGTGGAGTCCCTCACCGGAATGGGATACGGTGACACCGGAGGAGGTAGGTGGGGTCCCTCACTGGAAGACACTGGAAATGGGTTGGGACACACCATCTACCCCCCCCCCCCCCCCCCCCCCCTCCTCACCAACTATCCCTCCCGTCCCCACCCTACCCACTCTCTACCCCACCCCCCCCTCACCAACTATCCCTCCCCATCCTACCCACTCTCTACCCCACCCCCCCCACCCCTCCTCACCAACTATATACCCTCCCCTCCCCACCCTACCCACTCTACCCCACCCCCTCCCCCTCCTCACCAACTATCCCTCCCCTCCCCACCCTACCCACTCTCTACCCCACACCCCCCCCCCCCCCCCCTCCTCACCAACTATCTACCCTTCCCTCCCCACCCTCTGCACTGCAACACTTCTGATATTTACTACAAATCCTATAGAACAGCTGTCTTCCCAATGTAATAGTGTATGTAAAGCATTCAGTAGTTTCCCAACAACCCAGTGGAACCAAGTCAAGGCTTACATTGTAAGAATTAATCAATAAAATCTAATTGAAATCTAGTTGAGCTGAATTGAATTCATTCTAAAATTGCTAAGTACTATTACTTAACATCATGACATTTCACAAGTTTGATCTTATATCCTGACACTTCCATCATATTGTTTCTTACCTAATACTATACTTAAATTCGTATTACATTACACCGATCTACTCGAATAATAATAAATAGTGCGTTAAAGTTTAAATATATTTTCCATTTGGGGGGTGTTTTTTTCGAGATGGGCTTTAAATCCCTAATCTTATGGTCAAAGGGGGGACGTTGATGTATTTCAATTTTGAATTAAATTTTCTTAAAGTTTTCAGTATGTGGGAGTCTGTGGATTAAAAGGGTTTTGGACAACTTTATTTCACACCGCTGAAATATTAGTTAGATAAAATGATATCAAAATAATCTGTTGTTGATCGCTGGATTAATATTTAAGTTTACTGAAATATTAATTCGACAATGAATACATATCTGCAACTTACCGGACAATATTCGTGGTAATCCCGTTTTCTCTGGATCTGTATCCCGTTTAAAACCTACAGTCCACGGAGTCCTAAACTCGACCTCCAGTATGCCGGTAACTGAGTATTGACGAGTAACATAAAAGTAAGTTTTCTCTATTGTGTGTGATCGTTTTACTGAACTCTGAACTCTAATAAGTAATAAGGATATCTCGTATCATGAATTTGTGATTGTTTGTGCAGTAAATCAGATTCAAATACGCTTGATTTTAATATTCGTGGTGTTATTTTGGTGCACAAAAATGAAATCGGATACAAAATCATTTGGTTAGTTTATTTGTTGACTGCGATTATCTCAATTAGCGCGTAATTATGAATTAATTAACACTAATTATAGTGTCAGATACATTTTTTGCTCAAACAATAAATTATATTTAAAGCACAACATCGTCGTATAGCTAAACTCCTCTCTATGTCAAAACACGAACTTGTTTACAACAACAATAAGGTCTCCATAAAATGTAATTCCTTGAATACGCTGAGAAAATTTGGCGTGAGAGTGGGAGTTTTTTTACAGAATATAATTGAGTCGAACTTAACTTTGTGCACCTAATTTGGTGCTATAAATATACTATCGAATGGTGTGCAGTTCTTTTCAATTTAGTATTGGCCGGCTTTCTAACTGATATTTTTATTGTAAATTGAAGGAAATAACCTGATTTAATATGAACTGACATTATTTTGTGTTTTTGCTCTCTAGGCCAAGAATCTAATTAACTCTATGCTGACTGTGAACCCTGCGAAACGAATCCAGGCGTCTGACGCCTTGAAACACCCCTGGATCTGTCAAAGGGACCGGGTCGCCTCGGCAGTCCACAGACAGGAGACCGTAGACTGTCTGAGGAAATTCAACGCGAGACGGAAACTCAAGGTTATTTAGTAACTTGTCTTCAAATTATTCATACTGTTAATAACATGTGGCACTGTCTGGATTTGTAACGTAATCCCGCTGTCATGCGGGATCAATCCCGAACCTAATCTCGGAGCCAAAATGAGAGTGAATTCTAATGCGACCATAGGGGACATGGGCGGGGGGGGGGGGGGGAACTGGACGTAAATCCCATTAAAAATATATATCTCAATATTAAATTACCAATTTATGGAAAGGATCAGGTTACAGTGCCGCGCGTTATTCTAACCAAAACAATAAACTAAAGCCAAGAGAACAGGTTTTACAGTTTTATTTTTTGAGAGTAATCAGCTGTTATTTATGGCGATTTTCCCTGGGGAGGGATGAATTTTGTTTGTCCATAGGTAGTCATGGCAGCCAAAGCTACCCATAGGCAGGGTGGTGCAGATAGGGGGATGGGGGGGGGGACCCTGTCTCTTAAAATGGTTATGAATGTAAAAGCCGCATTGGCGAAAAGCTAAAGAATCACCTAGCAAATTAGAAATCACAATATTAAACTCTCTACAATTATATGAAAATGTACTTTCAATTGTGACCCCCCCCCCCATCCACACCCATTTTATAATTAAAAAAATGCTAATATTGCTTCTAACTGATTTTATTCTAGGGAGCAATTCTCACTACAATGTTAGCGACGCGAAATTTCTCTGGTAAGTTGGACGATAAATCTACGTTATTGTCTGATTGCTAGTTAAATAATAACACATTGTAGATTTTGACCTACAATAACTCACACATTATAATTAGCTCCCACTCGGTTAAGGGGGAGATGGGGAGGTGCAAAATTCCCAAATTGTCATGGATCATTTGTTATCGTATTTACCTGGACCATTAAACAGTCCTCGTGGGAATACTATAAGTTCTGTTGGCCCAAACTCACAAAAAGTGGCCAAAAACGTTTCCCACACGATTCGACTTAATTTTAGAATGAAATTTTTTTTGGAACCTAGTAAAGTTATATATATTTTTGAAGATAATTTTATGGTCCAACAGATGCACAAAAAATCATACTGCCACTCCGACTTTGAAAGATTTTACAGACCTTTTAGTACTAAAAAATGCAGGTTTTTCAATTGTCCAAAAAAGTTCATTGCATTGTGGGGGATGTATTTTGACATCTACTGGGTGTATTTCAACAAGTTATAGCTCATTTTAAAGCTAAATAATAGAGGAATGCAATTGAATAACTCCCAAATTGTTTTATTGATATCATATTTAAATAAAACAATAGATAATATACCCCTATTTTTGACAATTACTTGTCCCAAACGGTAACAACTGAATTCACCAATAGGTTTTTATTTGGATTCTATAAACTAAATTCTTATTTGAAAGGAAAATCTTCAAGAAGTGGAATGTTCCAGATTTTACGAAAAAATACTAAACACAACCAGAGATATGGCTGGTTTTATACGTGCGAGTCGATTATGTCAATTAGGATTGTCCCATGTGTAACACCAAGTGCACTGCTTTACCATGCTCTAGAATCAGTTCTAACAAACTTGATATTAAGATTCAAATATCAGAAGATAGCCAAGTTCTTGGTCTTTTGCGTGAGTAATCATTTGTGGCAACAATTGACTATGGAATAGACTTTAGTTGCTTTTACATTTATCAGCATGAGCTTTGTCCCACCTGTAACAAAAGCCTGTAACACAAAAAATCGTTACAAGGCGGGACGTCCCACATGTAACATGTAAATCGAATAATTTTGGGCTACAGAATGGGACATGTCTCACCTGTAACACTTTAGTAGTGCAGACTTTATAATATTGATAAGACTGTAGGTCATGCACACAGAACAGCACTATTAACTGTGAATTGGTACTTACTTACCTACCTACAGTTGTACCGGTAACAGTAACAGTGCTGCCTCTTTATTGCGTTTGATTCGAAGTTATTGGATCTACAGATCTGCGCAGTGCATAGAGTTTACTATTGACTACTAAACAAACTAATCCTAACCAGAACCAGTTATAAGACACTGATACAGACACTATGTGACTACGGTATAGAATAGAGACCACATTTCATTACTTATTAGACATCAGCTTGCCGTTCCTGTATCAAGATACTGATAGTAAATAAAAATAGGACTAATAATACTGATCTGTCTTATGGAATGCGGTCCATCTTAGATCTATCTTCTGCGATTGGGAGAGGGAGATTGGGAGCTCCGTGAGGGGAGCAGTTAGAGGTGGGAGGGAAAAATAGAGGTGCAAGGGGAGCAGTTGGAGGTTTGAGGGGAAAAGGTAGAGGTGCAAGGGGAGCAGTTGGAGGTGTGAGGGGAAAAGGTAGAGGTGCAAGGGGAGCAGTTGGAGGTGCGAGGGGAAAAGGTAGAGGTGCAAGGGGAGCAGTTGGAGGTGTGAGGGGAAAAGGTAGAGGTGCAAGAGGAGCAGTTGGAGGTGTGAGGGGAAAAGGTAGATGTGGAAGGGGAGCAGTTGGAGGTGCGAGGGGAAAAGGTAGAGGTGCAAGGGGAGCAGTTGGAGGTGTGAGGGGAAAAGGTAGAGGTGGAAGTGGAGCAGTTGGAGGTGCGAGGGGAAAAGGTAGAGGTGCAAGGGGAGCAGTTGGAGGTGTGAGGGGAAAAGGTAGAGGTGCAAGTGGAGCAGTTGGAGGTGCGAGGGGAAAAGGTAGATGTGGAAGGGGAGCAGTTGGAGGAGCGAGAGGAGTAGTTAGTGCGAGAGCATTGGGTAGAGGTGCGAGTGGATAATGGGAGGATCTGTGGAGGGTGTGGGAGACAGGGTGAAAGGTACAGGAGGATCTGTGGAGGGTGTTGGAGACGGAGTGGGAAGTACAGGATGATCTGTGGAGGGTGTGGGAGACGGAGTGGGAAGTACAGGATGATCTGTGGAGGGTGTGGGAGACGGAGTGGGAAGTACAGGAGGATCTGTGGAGGGTGTGGGAGACGGAGTGGGAGGTACAGGACAGGTGGATCTTTTGAGGGTGTGTGAGACTGAGTGGGAGCTATGGGAGGATCTGTGGAGGGTGTGGGAGACGGAATGGGAAGTACAGGAGGATCTGTGGAGGGTGTGGGAGACAGGGTGAGAAGTACAGGAGGATCTGTGGAGGGTGTGGGAGACGGAGTGGGAAGTACAGGAGGATCTGTGGAGGGTGTGGGAGACAGGGTGAGAAGTACAGGAGGATCTGATGAGGGTGGGGAAGATGGAGTGGAAGGTACAGTCGGGGCTATTGGGAAATTACCACCATTGAATTCAGCGCATCGAGAGCTTTCTGGTGATATATAATATTACATACTTTGGGAAACTTTTTTTTTTTACAAAAAAAAAATAATTTTTTTGGCCACTTTTTGTGAGTTTGGGCCTGTTGTCCTGGCTCCATACATAGTATTAACTCCATGCAATAGCTATTACTATAACCTTTTAAATTCTAATTTTTCTTTCTAATACTTTCTTAAATCGTTTTTGTACAAAAGTTGTTGCTCTAGATATTAATTTTGGACAAAGTTTCAATTTTCCACCGCTTAAATTATTTATCCATTGTTATGGAAATGAGTTGGTTAATCACTCGATTTGTTTTCCAAATTTAACACACAACGACTATATAACGGACTTGTATGACATCAAGAATTGGACACCCTTGTGGTTAATAATTTATACCTGGCTGGTATTCAGTGATGCTGTTCATAATGAACTGAAAGTAAACCTTATACTACCGGTAACCAGATAGCAATTCACGAAAGTCTGACGTCCATATATATCGGGCATTATATACTGAAAGTAAACCTTATACTACCGGTAACCAGATAGCAATTCAAGAAAGTCTGACGTCCATATATATCGGGCATTATATACTGAAAGTAAACCTTATACTACCGGTAACCAGATAGCAATTCAAGAAAGTCTGACGTCCATATATATCGGGCATTATATACTGAAAGTAAACCTTATACTACCGGTAACCAGATAGCAATTCAAGAAAGTCTGACGTCCATATATATCGGGCATTATATACTGAAAGTAAACCTTATACTACCGGTAACCAGATAGCAATTCACGAAAGTCTGACGTCCATATATATCGGGCATTATTCGGTAAATTTAAAACTAATTTCTTCGATATGTTTTAAAACGAAACTTTTATATTTAATTATGGTATTTGCAGTTTGCCTTTGCACACCACACCTTACATTAAAGTTAGCATATAAACAAACCCCTACAAAAGTTGCATAATTAATCTCTAATGTTGATTATGACTTTTTTGTCATTCGATTCTCTCCGGTAAATCATCTTGGTCTTGGTATCTTTGTTGTTCAATCAAATAATGAGGTATTTATCGGTTACACGTCCTGCATTTACTATCAATGTTATAGATGATATATCGTTTATTCTCGCATTGTTGTCTCCCCATAAACCCACAATGGGTTGAATTCTAATGTAGCAAGTTTAGGTGTCTCAGGAACAGACAGCTTCTCCGGATTTATATAACTTTATTTGACAATAATAATGCTTTTTAAACTTACTTGACTAAGTAAACGAAGAGACTTGAATTAAACTATATGTAAATCATTTTTCGGCAATATAATTGGGTCTTACGGAAATTGAAAGTGTGAGTCGCGTGAGTTTCATCTCTCCACAGCATTGACGCATTATTTATTTGTTACGTTACGTAAAGTATTTTACACAGAAATGCGATAATTAGAAGTAGTTAGCTTGTTCAGTACTGTACTTGCTTGTTGCCAGTGTAAATCTCATTAAATCATCCTAGCAGTTTCGTATGGGACCTGTGGGATTTATCTTCCGTCTTCTACCTCCCTTGGAGGTTTCCCGCCTAGGTTGGCCAGCGTGCTGACAACCGTTACTGACTCTACGACAGCCAGCTCGTTATCCTCGTCCGGCAACACGTCTTCCGTTGAACCACGTCCTTCTACTTCCTGTTTACTCGGTTTCGCGACGTGACTTTTCTTTCCGGTTGTACTCTTCGTAGATGACCGCAAGGACTCCGTATTGGACGAGACTAACTCCACTGTCGTTTCTCTTGTTCCCTCCAGATTCTTCTTTCTTGTTTCCGAGTGTTTTCCATCGCCGGTCTCACCCGGGCCCGGCAAGTCGCCACGCGATAATTCGATTTCCGCGCCGTCGATCCGCTTCTTCCTTTTTACGGTTTCTTTAAAAACTCGCGTAATTCCTACGAAACTCTTATGTATATTGTTAAATTTGTTTTTACTTCTCAAATCGATTTCGGTATAACCGGTAACGAACCCAATCCAGTGTATGAGATCTACCACTGCGACGACAAAGAAACTCAGCCCTCCAAACATCGCTAGAAATGTCAACCATTTCAAGACAAGATTCACATTCTCGGTTGTATGGACTCTAGTCACTATCTCTATAACCTCGCAGTCTTTTATCTCAGTGATGTTGGTTTTCGATTCCATTATTTTCATATGGAGGGAATGTAACGCCATGAGCTGTTTCCTCCGAACAACCATCATGTGATTGAGAAATGATATCAGATCGTCACCGTAATCTCCTGCAATTTGTAGCATTTGAAAGAAATTTGAAAAAGAGTGGTGGGCCTCTAAAAAAATCTTATATTAACCCAGGTGTAGAGGTAGCTGGTTACCCAGTTGTAGAGGTAACTGGTAACCCAGTTGTAACCCTCACACTCGTAACCCAGGTGTAGAGGTAACTGGTTGTTACCTCAGTTAACCACAGCTGTAACCCTCACGTAACTCAGTTGTATAGGTAACTGGTAACCCAGTTGTAACCCTCGCGTAACCAGTTGTAGAGGTTACTGGTAACCCAGCTGTAACCCTCACGTAACCCAGTTGTAACCCAGGTGTAGAGGTAGATGGTTACCCAGTTGTAACCCACTCGTAACCCAAGTGTAGAGGTAGCTGGTTACCCAGTTGTAACCCACTCGTAACCCACGTGTAGAGGTAGCTGGTTACCCAGTTGTAACCCACTCGTAACCCAGGTGTAGAGGTAGCTGGTTACCCAGTTGTAGAGGTAACTGGTATCCCAGTTGTAACCCAGGTGTAGAGGTAACTGGTGACCCAGTTGTAACCCTTACATAACCAAGTTGTAGAGGTAACTGATAACCCAGTTGTAACCCACTCGTAACCCAGGTGTAGAGGTAGATGGTTACCCAGTTGTAACCCACTCGTAACCCAAGTGTAGAGGTAGCTGGTTACCCAGTTGTAACCCACTCGTAACCCACGTGTAGAGGTAGCTGGTTACCCAGTTGTAACCCACTCGTAACCCAGGTGTAGAGGTAGCTGGTTACCCAGTTGTACAGGTAACTGGTAACCCAGTTGTAACCCACTCGTAACCCAAGTGTAGAGGTAGCTGGTTACCCAGTTGTAACCCACTCGTAACCCAGTTGTAACCCACTCGTAACCCAGGTGTAGAGGTAGCTGGTTACCCAGTTGTAGAGGTAACTGGTAACCCAGTTGTAACCCACTCGTAACCCAGGTGTAGAGTTAGCTGGTTACCCAGTTGTAACCCACTCGTAACCCAGGTGTAGAGGTAGATAGTTACCCAGTTGTAACCCACTCGTAACCCAAGTGTAGAGGTAGCTGGTTACCCAGTTGTAACCCACTCGTAACCCACGTGTAGAGGTAGATGGTTACCCAGTTGTAACCCACTCGTAACCCAAGTGTAGAGGTAGCTGGTTACCCAGTTGTAACCCGGAAAACCAGTTGTAACCCACTCGTAACCCAAGTGTAGAGGTAGCTGGTTACCCAGTTGTAACCCACTCGTAACCCAGTTGTAACCCAGGTGTAGAGGTAGCTGGTTACCCAGTTGTAGAGGTAACTGGTAACCCAGTTGTAACCCACTCGTAACCCAGGTGTAGAGGTACCTGGTTACCCAGTTGTAACCCACTCGTAACCCAGTTGTAACCCACTCGTAACCCAGTTGTAACCCACTCGTAACCCAGTTGTAACCAACTCGTAACCCAGGTGTAGAGGTAGCTGGTTACCCAGTTGTAACCCACTCGTAACCCAGTTGTAACCCACTCGTAACCCAGTTGTAACCCACTCGTATCACCTTCCCGTTTTCATTGCGTTACCTGATTCTAACCCCAGCGGTACGCTCCAACGTTTGTGCGTAATCGCGTCTATGGGATCCCGATCGCCAGGGTTACCCAAGTAAACTGGCCAGTCCCCTTCCGTAGGCCCTTCCGTAACGTCCACCATGGAATAGTTGCGGAATACGTAGTTCTTTCCTTCTATTCTGAAGGCCATCAACGAATTATCATCACATTTCTGTGTGGAAAAAATTCAAATGACTAATTAATTGTTAAAGTTTTATTACATGTTGCTGTTTGTTTTGAAAAATATTCATAACATAAGCGGATTGAGTTGTCTGAAATAACAAAAAATAATATGATCCCAAGGACCTATATCTATGAGAACTTATAGATCTCCTCTATTGTACTAAGTCGTGTAGCTAGGATGGTAGATAGATAATATTAGCAGAATATCAGGGGGTTTTAGCAGCGCTTAACTACAAGTAATATTCTAGAATGGACGTTACCATGCATACCTCAAAGAATATCGGCTTTACCAGTAGATTGCCATCGGGCGCTATTTGGGCTTTCTTGCGGACACCCATGTGTTTGTGGTCTATGAGCGGTCTGGACGCGCATCGCCCGTCGTCCATCTTCATCGACTTTATAACCTACAAGTCGGGAGTATAATCAAACAATAATAATGTAAAACAATATATATAGCCATAGGCCACTCCGGGAACTAGAACGATAAAGTGGTTGTATAGGCCTAGTCGAGTCAATAAAACTAGCATAAAACAAAAAATAATTCCGAAATCACGTCAAGTCATCCAGCTGTTTTGATTTTAGGTATAATTTATTAATTTGTTTCAGTCTAAAAGCAACAATAGTATAACGATATAACGGGACATTTTTGGGGTACAAGAGTTTTTGAAGTCGACAAATCCGATAGGATTTGGGCTACCATATTTATGGCACCTGGTATATCTATCACACATGTTTATAGGTCTATATTCAAGTCAATACGTACGGAGTGTACGTGAGAGACAGGCTAGCTATCCAATTCCCCCTTTATTCCCCCAACAGATTCAGGTTCCCATATCGCTGGTTTGGTTCACTAGTTACGAAATTGTAACTGGCTCGGCATGGGATCGAACCCGGGACCTCCCAGCTCAAAGCAAAGCAAGTGACCACATTACAGGCGGAGTGGTCACTCAGGTTATACCTGGCCAGGTTTAGTACCATCGCCAGTGAGCCAGTGAGCCAGTGAGCTACCATATTTATGGCAGTGATGTCGCCAATCACCTGGAATTCCTTTACTGGCGCGCAAGCCAGGTAGTGTATGTGTCCGTGGAGATACATAACCGTCCAATCCAGGCCGTGGAATATCTTGAGTACTTGCGTTGGTTGAACCTTAGCCAAAGTCGACCAAACAGTGTGTTTCAACATGTCCAAACTGCATTCAAACTCCATCAACTTTAACTCCGTTTCGTGTTCCTAGATAATACATTCTCGATATAATAATATTTTCTAATCTCGGATTGAAATCATGGATTTTAGTGATCTTGTGGGTGATAAAAGTATATTTTAACTACAAAGGGAGTTGCAATTATTACAACCATTATTTAGTGCAGACTTCACTTTTTGATTTGTCGGTTATCACGTTTCGTCTTTTATAACTTTCTATAATAGTAATATTTCACGATCACCTTAACCCTAATTTACATCAATACTAAAATCACTTATAAGAATTAATTATATGGAGACAGGTGAAACGTAAAGGTACTAATTTACTTACCCCAATATCCCAGAAATCACTGCAAAAAATATATATCGTGTATTATTTATAATATTAATTAGAATTATAATATTTACGCACCAGTACTAAAAGTGAAAAATTTGAGATAAATCGGAAGGCGAAAGTGAAGCCCGATATCAATACGGATACGGCTACTGATAAAGGTTCTAAAACATATTGCCGACTATTTCATGATATATTTTCTTAAACTTGTTTGGCACGCCGAGATCGCTTGCAATTCTGCTGCCCGATAGCCCAACTCGTGCTGTTAGTGTATTTAACGACAGTGACGGCACCAACTTTTATTATAATTCATAATTAATTTATAGCTAGTGTTTTTTTTAATTGTAGCCAGTATTTCTAACCAAAAATGCAAACATTTGTACCGATATATCTTTAACTTCGTAACATTTTATATCATTGGTGTACCATTCCCGGGCATTTAGGGTTGATATATCGTATATTCTTACCAACCTGGGATCATTGAGTTCCGGTATACCGTAAATAACACCGCCTTCATCTTTCCAAAATGTTGGGTGTTTTGCACCGAGTTTGTTGAAACATTTAATCCAGTTTTCTTTAGTTGTATCCACTTTCTCGTACTTTTTAGCAGTGGAACTTTTATTTCCGATACGGTATAAGTGCTTGACTGCATTAGTAGTTGTTGTAAGTTCTGCTACAACTTTTACTGACTTATTACTCATGATGTACGGCGAACTCGTCTCCTCATTCAATGCGACGTTCTTATCCAAATGCCACGCATATCCTACTTCCTTGAGGTTGCAACTTCCTTTTTTGAATGGACATTCGTTTTCACTAAGCCACATTCCATTGAATGACCTATCGAGGCTGGTGAGATATAATTTTATACTATTTCAATAATATGTCACACAAACGGCATTACTATGTTATGGGTACCCACTTTTGGACCAATTATTTGACCTATATTTATGTTAATGGCTATTATCATGAGGTTTTTGGTTTTAGAACATAACAGCATAAATTTCATCTTCTGTGAGACGTTAGCTATTGTTTTTTTTTATGGTAGCTAGTGTTTTTAAAATTACAAAACCAAATTTTTGGTACTAAAAAAATGGCCTTCAAAACCCAGGCACCAATATTAATTGGTCTATATTATTGAGTAATTATATCTGATATTGTTTGAACGTGCACCAATATTAATTGGTGTATTATAATCAATTACAATATTAAAATAATACAATATTACTATTACAATAATATTATATTGGGTAATTATATTTAACATTGTTTGAACGTAAAGTCTCTGCCCAGAAAGTCCCCCTGCGCGCAGGTGATAATTAGGGTTCAACTTCATATTGACCCCACATCAGGCTATAAATAGGGGCGCATCGGGACTAAAAATTCAAGAGTCTTCACTCTGCCTCAGGCATAACTGTTGAGCCCTGCTCCTCGGTCCAGCAGAGGTCCTTGGCCTAGAAGTCAGCTCTGTTCCGAGTTGGGGCCGTCTTTGTTGCTGGATTTGGCCTGCGAAAGACTTTGCGGTCGTCAGTAACGTAGGAGGATTCCGCCGTCGGTCGGCTGTACTATCTGGCCTAAAAGCCAGCTCTGGTCCAAGTTGGGGCCCTCTTTGTTGCTGGATCGGGCCTGCGAAAGGCTTTGCGGTCGCCAGTAACGTAAGACGATTCCGCCGTTGGTCTGAGCACACTGGCTAGACTAGCCCGGGGCGGTTGTGTGCTCGCTCTTGCCTACCAGGCAAAAGTGGCAGCGTCTCCACCGGCTCGGCTCTCCTGCCCACGGTAGTACTGGTGCACTGTCCGCAGGCTATATGTTTATTTGTCGTTCGCCCAAATAAACCTCTATGGCCTGAGAACAAATTGCAGCTAACCTTTTAAGTCCAATCGGTACCACCCCTGTTTGGACTCAGACGGTAACCTGGTGTTTTGCACTATCGCCAAGTTCCAATAGCGTGAAGCTGCACCAAGTTTATTACGACTTTTATCTACAGCGTTTAGATTTATTCATTATTATTAGATTTTTTCCCTTTATTTGTATATTTTTTCCGGCGTATTTTTAGCAAAACAAAACGGCTAAAAATACGGTATATTTTCTCTGCTTTTTGGATCATTTAGAGGCTATACTTTGGATCTTAACAGACCCAAAGCACTCCTCATCCGGTTTCTATCTTTTTCCTCATCCCAGAGGTTTTTCTACAGTGTTACAGTAAGCTATTTCTTTTATTTAGAAGGAAGCAATGCAATATTCAGTATTATTGGTGAAGAATAGAAAATCACTGTGTTTTTGTACTATATTGAAAAGTTGTGGATGTCCGTAAATAACAAGTCATTGAAGGACCGCGTTCAAGTGGAAATATTTTATGTTAGCCGGAAAACCAAAACACTAAGCGAAAGTAGAGCACTACCTGGAACTTTTTTGAGATTCAAAGCCGTCTTAGGAGCTTATCGTGCCAAGGAGCACGAGAAATCCATTACAGTAATGCCACACAAACTACCTATGAAACAAAAATTAGTTTAAGAGGAAAAATTGTATACTATTTTTTAAATTCTTAATACTGCTTTCTAAAGAAATACAGACATGGCAAATTTATTTTTTCGAGCGACAATTACTGGATTACGTCACATCGTGCAGCACACTTTAATGCTGCACAAGCACACTATATATCATTTGTTTTGTTTTACAATTCAGCATTAACTAACCTTCCAGAAAAACCAGTGTGTATTCCCCATCCTCCTCCAGACATGACCTCACGACGAGAGTCAACGCTGATCATTAGACACATCATAGCGCAAACATCTGATTCCGCTTTGAACGCTCCAATCACAGTGCGGTAATAAGAGAACCTACTACCTTCCATACTATCATCCTTCACAGATATCAGTCTGTCCAATGAACATCGTTTCCCCTTCACCCATTCTGCGCATCGCTCTCCGTCTACCGGGTGACTTTTAACTGGACATTTGTGTTTATTCCATCTGTCTGGGCTAATCATTGCAGTGTCGTTACTCCAATAACCCTCCGGTGGACTTATTATTTGGCATTTATACAGTGTAAACATATTGCCGGGCTTACGCGGTCTACCAATTGCAATTTCCACCGTTTGTATTTTCGCTTTCTTTAAACCGTCGCACGAGGAATTGGCGCTCAAAGTGATAGGATCATAATGGTTTTCGATGTCGACATCAGCGTTGCAGATATGCATCGAACTGGTTATGTCTAATCGTTGCCAAGCAATTATTAAGCTTGTCCATATGAAGATATTCCGAGTTAATATTGCCATTCTTAATAACTTACAAGCATTTGTGTAACTTTTAAGCAATCTTTAATAGGCCTACTTATGGCTGCGTATAAAAAACCCAGTGTTGACGTGTGTCACGTGTCAGGATTTATGGTTGAAGGTTTACGCGTGAAATGTGTAATGAACAACCTATATACATTTACGGCTATTGCACCATGTAGACTTGTCACAGTTAGCGGTCACAGTATATGGGGTAAACAGTGACACGTCAACCGTCAACCGTGATGTGCGACACGTCGAAACTGATGATATACAATCACTTATGTAACTGTACTTTTAGCTAGTGTTTTCACTTTGTGTTGTTTAAAATGTTGTAGAACAAGTTTGCTTTTGTTTTGTATAAAAATATTTGTGCTAGAACAAATGTTTTTTGTTCTGGAATAATAACAAAATGTAGCCACGGGCGGAACTATATACTATAAGAACAAAGTGTAGCCATGGGCGGAACTATATGAACAAAATGTAGCCACGGGCGGAACTATATGAACAAAATGTAGCCACGGGCGGAACTATAAGAACAAAATGTAGCCACGGGCGGAACTATAAGAACAAAATGTAGCCACGGGCGGAACTATAAGAACAAAATGTAGCCACGGGTGGAACTATAAGAACAAAATGTAGCCACGGGCGGAACTATAAGTACAAAATGTAGCCACGGGCGGAACTATAAGAACAAAAGGTACTGGTTCAGTATGCGTACACCCCCCACCAAATTTTATCTACTAGCTAGTTTTTGATAATTAATTTTTTTGAAATGTACTAGAAAATGTTAGCTATTTTATTTTGAAAAAAATAATGCTCTAGAACAAATATTTTTTGTTCTAGAACATTTTTTTTAGATAAAAGCTTGGTTTGTAGTTAAAAAGCATGGAAAAAGCAAGGAGGTAAAATAATTTTTTTAATATTTTTTAATTTTTTAATTAAATTATGATGATAGCTAGTAAAGTTGGCACTACTATGTTATGGGTACCCACTTTTTGACCATTTATTTGACAATGTTAATGGTTATTATCTTGAGGTTTTTTGTTTTCGAACATTAATGTCATCTTCTGTTAGACGTTAGCTATTGTTTTTTTTATGGTAGCTAGTGATTTCTTTTAGGTAGCTACTGTTTTTAAAATTACAAAACCAAATTTTTGGTACCGGTACCTAATTTTTGATCAATTTTTTTACCATGTTATTGGATATTATCATGACTGCATGATGTTTTTCGTTCTTGAACATAAATTTCTCCTTATGAGAGAGGTTACCTAGATTATTTTTTATTAAGGTAGCTAGTGTTTTTAAAGATAGCTAGTGATCTTAAAATTACAAAATAATATTTTGGACCATGTTAATGGATATTATCAAGATGGTTTTTTGTTCTACAGTTCTAGAACATAAATTATTTCACCTTCTGAGAGAGGTTAGCTATTATTTTTTATTATGGTAGCTAGTGATCTTAAAATTACAAAAGAAATTTTGTAGTGCCCCTTATATTTAGACAATTTCCATATCATCAATATATTCTCGAAATGACTAATAAAAAGATAAATCTAGTAATAAGTAAAATAGGCCTAAATAAGTACCGGTACCGGTAATATAGGCCTAAGTAAAAACTCTATTTTGACATCTGCCTATATTTTGTATAAAAAACTAGCTAGTGAATAATTACTAGCTACTTTGACTATCAAATATAAATTACTAGCTACCATGACTCATAAATTATTCCATGCAAATATATAATTGAGAATTAAATTACCGGTATATCATACATTTACTAGCTAATAAATACAGTAGTACTAGCTAACACAAAATCAAAAGTACTAGCTACCATCTTACTGTCAGACGGTCAAATATTTGTTCTAGATAAAAAAAAACCTCATAATAAAATACATTTTTACAAGAAAAAAAATTGGTCAAATTTTTTTTCAATTTTTCAATTAGGCCTATAATTTTTTTCACTAGCTAATAAAAAGTACTAACTAACAAAATCGAAATTACTAGCTACCATCGTACTGGCAGAAGGTTAAATATTTGTTCTAGAACAAAAAACCTCATGATAAAAGCCATTTTCAGATGAAAAAATTTGTTTAAAAAGTGGGTACCCATAAGTGCCGTAAAGTTAATGGGAGGGTAGCTAATAAATAATAAAAGCAACGATAAAAGCAATTTACACAATAAAAAAAATGTTCAATATTTTTTCAAATTTTCAATTTTTATTTTTTCACTACCGGTAGCTAATTTAAAGACCGTACTAGCTAACACAAAATCAAAATTACTAGCTATAGGCCCTACCATCTTAGTGTCAGAAGGTCAAATATAAACCTGATAAAAAAAATGATAAAAGCCATGGAAAACTTCGCCAAAAAAAGTGGCAGCCCAATACATAAAAATTTGAGACACATAGGGCCTATGGTAGGCCTATTAGTAGCCCACAACGATTTCTACGCACAAAGTGGCACATAGTGTATAGCAGTATAGGACTAGCTAGTTTTTATAAAAGAGAATAACGTTTCCAGAGAATCATTAAAATGCTAAATACTGTTGATATAACGAACTCATAAAATTTTAATACAAACCTTGTTATTTTTTCTAAAAAGATGTTCCAGAATGAAAATATTTGTTCTAGAACATTAACACAAAATCAAAATTACTGCTACCATCTTACTGTAAGAAGGTCAAATAACACAGAACACAACAAATAAACACACGGGCCTATGCTTCTCAGTACCCCACAACGATTTCTACCCTCAAAGTGGCACATAGTGTATATGAATAGCTAGTTTTTATAAAAGGCGTCACTACCTTACTGGTACACATTAGCTAAAATGCTAAATACTGTTGATATATTGAACTCATAAGATTTTAATAGAAACCTTGTTTTTTTTCTAAAAAGATGTTCCAGAAAAATATATTTGTTCTAACACTTTTTTATAAACAAATTGCTAACTTGTTCTAGAACAGTACAAAAAAAGAAATTTTCAAAAACAAAAAATAAAAGAAAGTTTAAGAAAAATAAAAAAAAGTACAAAAAATTTGATACGCATACTGCACCAGTACTGTGACGGGATCCGAGTTGGCAAAGGATCCCGACCGGTGTGTGTGTTTCGAGTCGTATGGAAAATACGCGTCGCCGCGTCTCCTTGGCTACTGAAAGGCTGTCAAGGAAGCTGAAAGGCCGAAGGCCGGTAAAATAACTGAGTTTATAGTTATAGTTGTTCGTAATATCAGATATGTATAAAGCACAATCAGTCTAATATAATAATAGCAGTAACAATGACGGCGACGACGGTTAAAGACCGTCTGACTCCTACACTCAATGTAGCCAACTGAAGCACAATTAACAGAGTAACGGTTTATATATTACATGGGATAACACATTCCTACCTATGTTTGGCCTACCAGTGAATGCGCGATAATTGATGGAAAGCCGCCCTATCATTGGTTGATCTACTCCCCGGCCAATCCCTATTTTCCCCTGGCCCTATGCTAGCTTCCCCCTGAGATGAGCTGATGTGCTGGCATCTCTCTCTAGCTGGCAATGTATATTGCCTTGGTGCCTTTAGTATGCGATATTATATTGGTAATATCGCATCATCCAATCATGATTCGTAAATCATGCCTTTCCCCATTTTCCGCTGGGTGGTGCAGCGAATTGGATCCGCTAACAAGTACAAAGTAAAAAAGCTAACACAAATAAAAATTACTAGCTACAGTTAGTACCTACCACCTCACTTTCAGAAGGACAAATTGTTGTTTTGATTGTTGATTGTTGATTTGATAGCCAATGTTAATTATAGTTTATGAAAAGTTGTAGTTATAGGGTAGGCCTATGGGTTTGGCGGGGGTGAACCTAAATTAAGATCATAAATGTATCCAGGCCCGTAGCCGGGGGGGGAGGGGGGGGGGGGGGGGGGGTTCGTTGGTTCGAACGAACCACCCTTTTGAGAAAAGTGCCCTTTTATACGAACACATGTTTGGGGGTATTACTGTGATAGCTAGGCCTATCTCCATTTGTTGTAATTCTTAAAATATGTTTAATAACTATGGTTTTTATTCTAGAACATTTTAATAAACGTGTTCGTTATTATTTTCATAATGACTGACCCTAACATTATCGAAATTGCATCTTTATTGGCAACATAAGAGAGCGCTATTACTTTTGCTCAATCGGTTGGATTACTACCTACTGGTAGTGACATTCAACCTTGTGCGGTCACTAACTGTGATTTCAATGCACATGTCATTCAAAGGAGAATGAATGGCATAACGAAGCTGATGTGGCGATGCAAAGGTCCTACTGAGCGCATGCAAAGTTAAATATAATGCGAACAAAGAAAGGCACAACTAAAAAGATACAGAAGAACCACCTGGGCCAGTTCCGATGGAGGGGTCTTAATAAAGATAACCCATTTCATGGATCAATACAACTAATCAAGAACAATTACTAGACCTAAGTAACTTATTTTAATTTTTGCTAATATTGTAATATGAATTCATAATAATATAAAGTTCTATGTGAATATTGTTCTAGAACATAATAATAATGTCAATAAAAACTATTAAAAAAAATTCAAAAATGGAGATAGCTATCACAGTAATACCGTTTGGGAAATGTGCCCTTTTTAAACTCACCTATTATATTCACGTACAGTATTCGTAAAAGTGCCCTTTCCGGCAAAGCAAATGTTAAAAGTTACATTAGGGTCTAGAACAGTTAGAATTCACATTGTCCCACTGCCAATGTGCTTTAAAAAGTACCCCACACTCGGGCTCCACTTCAGATCATCCAACCCCCCCCCCCCCCCCCCCCCCCCCCCCCCGCCCTATTCCTACCTTAATATGTTCTGGCAGTCTGGCTAAACCAATGGATATTTATCATTATTTAAACAAATTAAAAAAGTGTCCTTACGAACCGCCCTTTTAAAATTCTGGCTATGGGCCTGGTATCCTGGTTGGTGGAGTATGAAGGCCTACAACAGCATTACCGGTAGCAACAATAAGAAAATTGTGACAAATTTTCTTCAATGTCGCCTTAATTAAATACATGGAATGGTATTCTAGAATTAGTTGTATCCAACTTAATTCTTTACTGCATACATATATAATTAATAATAATTACTATTCGTTATTGGACTTTTATTTATTTTATGATTATTATTGATAAAATTAAATATAATTATAAGTTTTATTTATGTATCATATATATACCATTGTTTGTTAAGGTTAACGGGGTTTATCTTTCGTAACCACATCTAGTCACTTAGAAGAACACAGCAAATCTCTGTATATTTGGTTTCCATTTTGTAGGCAAATCTGTGGCGAAAAAGGAAGCGGCCCAGGCGCAGGCACAGAAAGAAACGGCTGCCTCAGGGGGAGATAAAGTAAGGATTAAAGCGG